>JALBYZ010000429.1:0-28512 GCA_038050575.1 Globisporangium mamillatum | reverse complement strand
ACAAAGAGTACGGCGGGAATTACAAAATTAGCGCGAATGCGATGGTCATTTCAGACTTTTCAGAAGTGCCCTACACAAAATTTGAGCTTCAAATATCCAAGTGCGGCTAACCAATTGGCGCGCACTGTATGTATGACAAGTTTGTGAAATGCGCAATTCTTCAAATCATGCATTTTAAAGAGTAAATGCATTTTTAGAGATCAGTGATCTCAGATTTCTCAGACACTGTTCTCAGATTGTGAACAGCTCAGGCTGAAGTGGCGCAGTCAGCTGTGCCAAAGCCGACTGCTCGGCCTTGCTGAGCGAGCTGCAAGCGTCCTGAGCAACCGCCGCTGGTCCTTACGAACCCCTCGCCCTGCTCTCCCTCCATCTCTCCGTCTCTTCATCTCTCTCTAGCTCCCTGAGTGCACTACGACCACCACCATCTCTATCTCATGACGCCCGCGCAGCAGAGCAGAGCGGTGCTGAACGCGCACGCGGAGCGCTGGACCAAGCAGCAGCGCGCGGCCGCCGACCGTCGCGTACAGTTCCGCGTGGCGCTCGCGATCGCCAAGTCCGACGCCGAGCTCGCGCAGGTCGTGAGCGCGCTTTCGGACATCGCGTCACCCGAGTATGGTAAGTACCTGCACTCGTCGCATGAGATGGCGCAGCATTGGAAGCCGCGTGACGAGTCGGCGCTGGCGCTGCGCAGCTTTGTCGACGCGTTTCAAGGCGTCGATGCCCACGTGAACGACCTCGGCGACTACTGGACGCTGACGCTGGACGCCGCGACGGCCGAGACGATGTTTGATACGCAGCTATACGAGTTCACGCACCACCAGCACCACGCGAATGGGCTCAGAGTCATTCGCCCCAGCGAGAGCTACACGATCCCGGCGTCCATCGCGGACCATGTCGTGTACATCGACGGCCTCGAGAGCTTTCCCACCGAGATGCAGGCCATGTTCATGGCGAAGAGCTCTAATTTGAAAGTCGGTGAGACGCTGCGCGGCGTCGATCAGAACGGTGACCCGTTCGCAATCAAGCAGCACGCAATCGACTTGACCAAGAATACCAATAACGGTAAGCGCGAGGTGATCACGCCCGCGATGATCCGCGCACAGTACGAGATCGCAGACGACGTGAGTACACTGAATGGCACGCACCCGAGCAACAAGTTTGTGATCGGCAGCTTCCTGCATGAGTTCTACACGGAGGCGGACCTGAAGGAGTTCCTGGCGCAGTACGACCCATCGTTCGCGAGTCGCGATCCCAAGATGCCAGAAACCCGAGGAGACTGCATCGCTGGGATCCCGACGTCCAGTGCCAAGAAGCCCACGGGCGAGGCGTCACTGGACATCCAGGTTGGCGCCAGCATCGCACGGAGCGAGAACATGGAGATGATCTGCTACACGAACCTGCGGGACGACACGCGTTCTCAGGCGGCAGACAATCAGGAGCCGTTCCTCACGTTCCTCCAGGAGGTCAACGGCATGTCCCCGCCACCTGCCGTGGTTTCGATCAGCTACACGGACGATGAGTGTAGTGTGCCGGAACAGTACGCGCTTGCAGTGAACCGGGAGCTCATGAAGAGCGCGATGAAGGGCATCACCGTACTCATCTCGGCGGGCGACGCCGGGTCCCAGGGCAGCCACCTGGCGGATTTCTGCAAAATCCCCAAGTGTTCGCAGTTTCTCGCCAACTTTCCAGCGTCGTCACCCTACGTCACGGCAGTGGGGGCTACGACGATTGACACGAGCGCTGTCGACACCGCCACCGCCACCAAGTACCGCGAGATCGTGACGTCCATTGAAGACGGCGCGCTCATCACCTCGGGCGGCGGCTTCAGCGCGTTGTTCTCGAGACCAGCATACCAGGACCGTGCCGTGAAGTCATACCTCGAGTTCGCAGACAACGCCGGGATCTCGACGTTCTTCAACACGAAGGGACGTGCGTACCCGGACGTCTCGGGGCTGGGCCACGCGTTCCCAGTGTACGAGAGCGGCAAGATGTACCCCACAGACGGGACGTCTGTGTCCGCACCACTGCTGGCTTCGATGGTCGTGCTCATCAACAAAGTACGCCTCGAGGCCGGCAACCCTGTACTCGGGTTCATGAACCCGCTGCTGTACCAGATGTACGAGTTCTGTCCACAGGTGTTTGCCGACATCACGGAGGGCGACATCTCCTGCGGGAGTCCCGACATGGGCTGCTGCTCCAAGGGCCACGTCGCAACGAAGGGCTGGGACGCGGCCTCAGGCGTGGGGACCTTGCGATTCAACCAGTTTGTGAAGGACCTCGACGGCTGCATCGCCATCATCAAGGTGAACACTCCGACGACTCAGGCCCAGGACCTTTCTCTCCAACACCTGAACCTAATGGTGGACAGCGAGCGGGAGTTCACGACGACCCAGCGCCACGCCGCGCAGATGCTCTTTAGTGTCGCGCTCATCGCAGGCGTGGCGCTGATGAGCGTGCTCATCTCGTTGCGCTCTAGTTTGTTCAGCCGCGCGGGTAAAGCCACCGGAGGAGCAGCGCACTCTCTGCGCTTTCACCGCAACATCCGCGAGCCCGCACGCGAATACCTGCTCGCGCACGATCAAAGCAGTCGCATCTGAGGACTGTCGGTCTGTCTTTTATGAAGGCACCGTGAGGATTGGATTATAAGCCTTAACAAGAATTGTGAAGTTATCGATATCTTAGACTACTTGGCTTCGTGAATGTGGGGCTGGACCTCAATGTCCTCTTCGATCTCGTACTCGTCATCATCGTACTTGTTCTCTTCGTCCTCATCGCTTCCGCCTTTCGCCTCCCGGCCTTTGCTACTACCACCACTAGATGAACTAGCAAACCAGTCGGCGCAGGTCCTCACGCACGTTGGACCATCGGTTGCGTTGTGAAGCTTTAGCCAGGGCGAGCCGAGTAAATCCTGGACCGAAGCACGTTTCTGGGGCTTTCGAGTGTGTAAGACACATCACAAGGTTATGTGAGGAAGACACAAGATTATGAAGGTAGGTTGGTGCAAAGATCGATGGCCACGTACGTTTTTCTTGAGACACTGGCTGATGAAGTTCCGGAACTCATCGGAGAACGAGGGGCTGTCGTCGTCATTGTCCGGGAGAGTAGGCTCAGGGCTCTCAATGATACTTTGCACCACCTACATATCAAGAAGAGACCCAGAGCCAAGGTAACTTAGTCCCAGGTGTTTGTACAGAGGCTGCTACGCAGCCACAAGCGAGCCTCACTCACATCGATGTAGCTCCTCGCGTTGTAGTACGGGAACGTTCGTGTCGCGCACTCGATGAGTACGAGCCCTAAGCTCCAGATATCCGACTTGTAGCTGCACAGACAGTCAACCACAAGCCATTAGCAAAACCCCACAGGTTAGTAACGTACTCTCCAGGTCGCTCTTCTATTAGTCTAGGGCCTGACTCACTCGTAGGGTAGGTTCTGCACGCGCTCGGGGGACATGTACTTGAAGGTGCCCACAAACGTCTGCGCCATATCCTGTGAGTTGCCGAGCTCCCGCGCGATACCAAAGTCCGTGAGCTTGATCTTGCCGTTCACCTTGGCCAAAATGTTCTGCGGTTTGATGTCGCGGTGGAAGTGGTGGGTCTGCTTCAGGTGTGAGAGCCCCATGAGCATTTGGAACGCCATGGCGGCGATCACGCGCTCGGGTATCGCGGGATTATGCTGCTGCTTGGTGACGAGCTTGTCGAGCGACCCGGCTTCGCAGTACTCAAGTACGATGCTCAGCGCGTGGTCCTTGAAGTACGCGCCGTAGAAGTCCACCAGATAGGGGCTCTCGACGCTGTAGAGCGTGCGGATCTCCGTGAGCATCTGGTCGCGCTTGGCCTTGTCGTAGACGTTGTTCACGAGCTTGACCGCGTAGAGTGCGTTCGTGGCGTGGTGCTTGGCGCGCATCACGTGGCCCGAGCACCCGCGGCCGATGATGCCCAGGGTCTCGAGCTCATCTAAAGAGATAAGCTTGCGCTTCGTCTGGTAGAGTGGTTCGTCCGAGATCTCGTCGATCTCGTTATCCCTTGCGTGATGACTGTGGTGATAATTGGGCTTGGAGACGAAGGTGACGCCTGTCTGGTTGATGTGGATCCGGCCTTTGCGTAGCGTGGTCTCGCCGATGTCGCACGAGTTCTCCAGCTCATCGATCTCTCCCTCCTCTTCTTCTTCTTCAGAAGGGACGTCGCCGTCATCGTTATCATCGTTCCCACCCTTTTTGTCTGGCTTTGAGGCTCGACTACGGGGTTTGTTGGGTGCTCGGAGCTCGTCTTCGACCGCAAGCAGTGTCAGCACCGGCCGCTTCTTCATCATGACTCCCACACTGAGGCAACAGAGCAATCGCGATCCAGTGGATGGAGTAGAGGAAGCTCACAAATGGATCGTGAAACCAGTCAAAATAGGCTGAGGGAGCAAGTATGCGAGTCTTGTATGTGGAGTTTCATTCACAGGCGCGTCGAAAGCTTTGGACTCGATATAGATTCCCAGCTCTATTATCGCATTCAGTTCTATCTATCAGGACCCTTGAGCCTCTCTCTCACTCAAAAGAGTCTCGTCAAGGCGTTAGCCCAGCCTAGCGAAGGCGCTGCTGCATGCAGCTCTCATAGGTTGGGATCATATACCTAGAAAAGCACACGAGTTAAGGTAGAACCAACGTCCCACACGGCGATTAGTCTAGGTGCACCGATCAATGCAAGAGACCTCGAGTCGTCAACTGCCAAGACGTACTTGATGTTGACGAAGGCGTCGTGTCCGCCGTGGATCTCCAGCACGTTGAGTGTCTCAAGGATCAGATCGCCGAGGTTTTCCTGCCGCCGCTGGCCGTAGTCGATCTTGTCGCCGCAGTTGACGCGCTTCGTGATGAACAGGTTGAAGATCGAGAGCAGCTGGCGGTAGTACGGCACGAGCGCCTCGCCCACGTACGGACAGCAGAGCACCATCTTCTGCAGCACTTTCATCTGCACGCAGAGCACGCTCAGGTTGCGCGTCATGAGGTTCTGCTTCATGGGCAGCACCAACAGCGCCAAGCACGCGAGCGTGCGGTTCTCGCCCTTCTCGAGCAGGTCCATCGTACCGTTGAGCGCCAGAAACTGGTACGGCTCGTCCAGGTCGCGCAGCCCCTCCATGAACAGCGGCAGGTAGTGGCTGTAGTCGAGCTTCGCGAGGTCTACCTGCCACTGGAGCTTGCGCACAGCGCCAGCAAAGTTGACTCGAAGCGGTAGGTCTCCGCGGTCGTCTAGATAGGTTGCATAGGAACAAAAGTAAGGTTCGAGGTTGAAGTTTACAGTCGCCAAGACCAAAAGGTACCTCGAGTTTCCTCTCAGGTGAGTACTTACAAAAGTAGCGAAAGCGTGTGGGCTCGATCTTACGCGGCTTGAACGCGCCAGAGGATACGGGACGAGAGACGGGCGAGAGTGCCATTGCCGCACTCGACCGGATCTTGAAAGCGTTCTCGAGCTGCTTCTTGGCGTCAAACGTGCTGATCGCCGTCGATCGCGAACTGATGGTGGACTTTGTGCCGGGTGAATGACCTTGCTGGCTTTGAGATCGAGCTTGGGAGGTGGTTGCTGAGCTCGTGAGCTTCACCATTTGGCGCACGTGGTGTGCTGAGAACTGGTGGTCATTGCCATCACCGTTGTGCTCCCCCTTCGCGGACTGGATCAAGCGCTTGTTCGCGAGCGCAATCGGCATGTTGGAGCTGCGCGCGAAGGTGAAGCTCTCGTGGCCGATCTGTAGCGGCGCTGACTGCCTTTTCTGCTGCGCCATTGTTGTGTCGCCTGCCAGATGATTGTGTGGGTGTCTGGGTCTCTCTCTCTCTCTCTCTGTCTTTAACATCCACAAGCTCATCGCTGAGCCTCATGGCACGAGCTGGCGGCACGAGCAACAGGCAAAGCGCATGACTTCGCGCTCTTATGATGCGTTCAGCTGTCTGATCCCTACTCACTGCAGTCCGAAATACCCACCCGAACACATAAAAATACAACTTCTCTCTTCAAGTCGAACTATCCACTGAAAGTGCATGATGCGCTCACTCGCTCACTCACTCTGGAGTGCCCCCCCTCCTCCCCTCCCCTCCGCTCAAACAATATCCCAAGGCGTTCAGGTCAACAAAGAGCGCCGAAAGGCGTTAGCTGAGCGAGAGCTCCTGCGTTTAGGCTCGTGCGCAGATCACAGTGGAACAAAAGTGTAGCCATCGAAGGCAATTGGAGATGGCTACATACCGTAATTGAGTCGGTATATGTACCGGTATTTACGGTATCTTCCAGCAACCACCGCAGTACCGGTATAAATACCGGTTCATGCCAATCAAACAAGCTCTCTTTGAGGTAACAACAGCACAACAAGCCACGACAGACACAAAAATGGCTCCGACCACGCCCACCTTCGATGTGAATGCTGCCATCACAGCAGCAGCGACTATCACCGCTCGCCAGTTCCGCGCTGCAGACCACGCGGCCGTGCTCATGCTCTTCCAGGAGGGCATGCTCGCGTACGCGGACCACTCGTCGAACGCTGGCACGCTCGCGTACATCCAGCACAGCATGAAGACCGACCTCGCGGACATCCCTGGTGCGTTCATCCTTCCAGGAGGCAACTTCTGGGTGGCTACGATGGCTGGAAGCGGCAATGGAGAGCCCGAGGTGGTGGGGATGGTGGCGCTCGAGAAGAAAGCGGATGGCGCTGGCGAACTGCGACGCATGTCGGTCAAGAAGGAGGCGCGCAGGTTCGGTGTCGGCAAGCTGCTGGTGACGGAGCTTGAGCAGTGGGCGAAGCAGAACGGATTCGCTGAGGTGACGCTGACGACTGGTGAAGTGATGACAGCCGCACAGGAGTTCTATCGCTCGGTCGGGTACACGCAGCAAGAGACAATCGTGGTCTACGAGGACCCATACTACGCGGATGTACGGTTTACAAAGCAGTTGTGATCGATACGAGGTATTCAATTGCGCTTGAGAGGGGACTGGTATACTAGATGCAACGCGCTATTTGTCAGTAGAGAGCATTTAATTTGTGTATTTTGGCGTATTGCCGCGGTAACTAGTCTATCGAGTCTCGCTGCTGCCTCAAACTCGCTCGAGGTCTCGCGTACTAAATGAATCTAAAGGTGCTTGCGGTAGTCGAAGAGGCTCAGGTTCGGCATTTCCGGGATCGGTCGCTCGCCGATCTTCTCGTATCCGATCGCAGAGTAGAACTTTTGCGCGACAACCACCTGCTTCCCGGTCGAGAGCGACACGGTCTTGTACCCATTCGCCTTCGCCCACTGCTCCAGCTCCGTGACCAGCAGCTTGCCGACGCCGTAGCGACGGAACTCTTTCTTAACGGACATGCGACGCAGTTCGCCGTCATCGTTCGCCTTCTTCTCGAGCGCGACCATGCCCACCACTTGAGGCTCTTTGCTCTCCTCAGTCTCCATGGTCGCGACCCAGAAGTTGCCTCCAGGGTTGATGTACGTGCCGGCGACGTCCGCCAAGTCAGATTCGAGGCAACTTCGCAAGTATTCGTGCAGCTTTGGTGCTTCCTCCTCTGGAATCGGCGGGAACCCGTCAATGAAGATCACGCCTACAGCCGCGCGGTCTTTGTCGCAGAACTGTCGAACGACGATCTTGGGCTGCGCTTCCTGGGTCATGGTGATGGATCGGCGATAGACGGAGATGAAGGTGGTGGAGGTGGTAGTGATGCGCTGTGTGGAGCGATGGAGATTGAGAAGTGAGTTCCTGAGTAGTGCCCTCATTGCGACGTCTGGACTGATGACAATTGGTAAACTAGCTCGCTCTCATGGCAAGCAGCACCAACATGGGAGCCACTTTGATCGGGGGAGAGAGAGGAGAGAATGCCGTGCGATTTGCAAAGTGAGCTGCTTGCGACTTGCTATTCGATCAGAAGATTCAAGTACCTCTATGTATTATTTAATTGCCGTCATAATAATATTATTTTAATTAAAACTAACCTTTATATAATCGTAATAAATGGATGATAGTCATTATTGAGGGACACATGAGCTAACAGATTACGGCGCCAAAAAGCTCCCAGATGTTTATGACCCAGTGGAGAAAGATTATCCGTCATCGAGATGTTCATGTTGGAGATCAAATTGAAATCGGAAATTGGACCCAGGCCATCACAGCAGCGCCTGTACGAATCATTCGTACGAGCCAGCTAAATGGTACAACTCACGCCTGCCAGGTTAGTGGTGTATGTGGGCCCTGACGGTGGGCAAACAAGACAGACTCGAAGCACGTTGTCGCAGAAGAGATTTGCAAGCGTGAGAAAAGTATCAGGGGATACTCGACCTCAACTTCCTCATGCCACATTTTCCATTATATTTGCTGGTGCCTCTGAACGTGCATGCCATGCAAACAGCTCCGCGCTGAATTCCTAAAGCTGCTTGACGAACTCAAAGATGACGAAGTTCGGGTCTTCTGGGATTGGCATCTCACTCTTCTTCTCATAGCCGGCGGACTTGTAGAATGAGTGCGCAACTGTCATCTCCCGACGAGTCCAGAGTGAGATCGATTTGAACCCATTTGTTTTCGCCCACTGCTCCAGCTCCACGACCATCAGTTTACCGATGCCGAACCTGCGGAACTCTTTCTTGATCGACATGCGTCGCAGTTCGCCCTCGCCGTTCTCCTTCTTCTCAAGCCCCACCATCCCCACGACCTCAGGGTTATCGCTATCGGTCGTTACGACCCAGAAGTTTCCGCCAGCGGCGAGGTACGAACCGGCGACATCGGCGAGATCCGACTCAAGCGATCTCTTGATGTACCCTTCCACGTATTCCCCGTCGTCAGTTGAATGGGAAACGAACCCATCGACAAACATCGCGAGCATAGTCGGGAGGTCTTCATCACGGAACTGGCGGATGACGATCTTTGGTGGCTCGCGGTGCTCAGATGCAGCACGAGTTGGCGCGTTCAACAGAGGAACCTGGTTCTGCACCTCGGATCGTGCTGGTTGAGGCTCTTGAGCTTCCGTCAAAGCCATGGATGCACCTGTATCGTGACGCTGTTGGTGTACTTGGAGCGAACGTAATCGACAGTGAAGCGAGTTGTCAGCAGATGAAAGAGAAGCGCGACAACCAAAGAGCACTCAGTGGACAAGACTTGGTGACCGCCAAACAGAAGACCCTCACTCACGTACTGTCAAACACAACCACCAATCAACGAATGCCAACGAATCTTGGCACTTCAACCTTCATTCCTGCCAGCCTACATACATGTCTGCTCCTTCTCATCAAATATCACGGAAAGAGGCGAGCTAGCCTTGCTGGTTGTTCACAAGAAAGCCTAACATTACTGCGATCTCCTGACACTGCGCTCATCAAGCTACGCTCGGTACGAGAGACAGCAGTTGTGATTCTGTCAGTACTGTAACTATCTACTCGCTAAGAAGATTGTGAAAGTTGACCATAGCACACGTAGCAAACACAATAACAAATGAATATTCATGTTTTGTATCTCTACCAAACTCTGTTTCTCTTCTGGCCTTGGTGGAACTACACTGGAGATAAGTGAGAGGATGCATTACAACAAAAACGATGGCACCCTGCCATTTACAGCTGCTTGACAAACTCAAAGACGATGAAGTTCGGGTCTTCCGGGATCACTCGCTCGCTCTTCTTCTTGTAACCGATCGCGGAGTAGAACTTCTGCGCGACTTTCATCTCTTCCCCGGTCCAGAGCAAGATCGTCTCGTACCCATTCGCTTTTGCCCACTGCTCTAGTTCACTCACTAGCAACTTGCCAACGCCAAAGCGCCGAAACTCTTTCTTGATGGACATGCGCCGAAGTTCGCCTTCTCCACCGCCCTTCTTCTCAAGCGCCACCATACCAACTACCTGAGGCTCTGCGATGTCATTTTCCAAGGTCGCGACCCAGAAGTTGCCTCCTTTGTTCATGTAAGTATCGAAAACGTCTGCGAGATCCGACTCGAGACAGCTTTTGATGTACGCGTCCGCCATCTCCGCTTCCTCGCCAAAATGCACGGGGAAGCCATCGACAAAGATGGCACCGACGGCCTCGCGGTCTTCGACTCGGAACTGGCGGACCACGATCTTGGGTGCGTTCACTGACGAGGCAGCTCCGTTTGGGGATTCTTGAGCTCGCGTTTGAGCCATCAACTCGGTTGAGGCTGACGTGTTGGTGTGGTGTCTACAGGACTGGAAGCGGATTGGGAAGTGAGAAGAGAGAAAACATGCGAAGGTTTTGAGACGGGAGAAGGGAAGACAGAAAGATAGGAAGGAGCGCGCGAAGAGCTCAATTGGACGCTCCAAATCTGAGACCCAGCAATTCGCTTGACAGAATTGGAAAGTCTAAAGCCACATGCATTCTCTCCAATTGATTTCTAATCACGAAAAGCAGTTTTCCAGCACGTACCCTTTTACCAGTAGAATACCTCTTATCGACGATTAAACTTATTTTTTGTATTTAATGCCATCCTAAAACATTTTATTTGATCAAAAAGTAGTGATACAGATGTGAGAAGATTCTAACAGTAGACCATCACTCACGAACTGCTCACTCATCAGTCGCCAGCACCCAAACCCGCGAACCCTCACACCAAATTCAATCTCGTCTCCCCTTCCTTCATTCATTCGTGCAATTCGTCTGCAGGTTGATCACACCACACTCGCAATGAGCCCACAGGAATCTGTTATCGCGCACTCTGCCGCCGCTGCTGACGTCGCCGCGCTTCAGCGTCGCCTGCGCATCCGACAGTACGCCGACAATGACCACGCGACTGTCGTGAAGCTCTTCACCGAGGGCATGCGGTCGTACGCGGGCCACCAGGGCGAGGGCAACTTGCGCTACATACAGTGGTCGCTCGAGACTGATCTCGCCAACATTCAGGGTACATACATCACACCGAGCGGCAACTTTTGGATCGCGACCATTGATAGTGAGACTGCTGATGGCGAGGAAGAGAAGGAAGACATTATTGGCATGATCGCGTACCAGCCGAACAAGGACGAACAGGGCGACGGCGAGCTGCGCCGTCTGTCCGTCAAGAGCGCCTACCGTCGCTTCGGCATAGGCAAGATCCTCGTGGCACACCTGGAGCAGTGGGCGAAAACCAACGGCTATACGAGCGTGAGCCTCAACACCGGCACGGTGATGCACGACGCGTGCCTCTTCTACAGGAAGATCGGCTACACGCTCACGAAGACCGAGAACGTGTCGGGCCACTACGAACTCGCGTACTTTCGAAAGGAGCTCGTGTGAAGAAAGGAAAAGAGAGAGGAGAAAAAAAGAGGCTCTTGAGAGCATAGCCATTCATGCACAAGTGTGTGCGGATGTAATAGAGACTGTGAGCATATTGTCAAACATGGATCCAGTCAATCTATTTGGCAAATCAAGCAGCACCACATGTCTCGATGGGGAGAGAGTGCCGCAGTTTATGTTGCTAATAAACAAACCTTGATATTGACAGATAGCCTTTGTAAACATGCTAACGGGTGCAAACTATACATGAAAGCTTCTTGCATTGACTGTATATTTCAAACAATACTAGTAGTATGTAAGTACCCGTTATTCGAGGCGCACCATCTTTGACCAGCATCTCTTCTTCTTTGACATCAACCAAGCATTCCTTGTTTTTCTTCGCTTCACACAGCATCCAGTAAAAACAGACAACAGGCAGCAATGGGCGTAGCTTCCGACAACCACCACCACCAGCAGCAGCAGCGTAACAGCAGCACCACCGCCAAGAACCAGACAGCAACAGCGGCGGCTGTGCGTGTCCGCCCGTTCGTACCAGCAGATGCTGCGGCTGTCGCCGACCTCTTCACCGAGGGTATGTGCTCCTACGAGGCACACCAGGACGCCTATAACCTCCAGTACATCGCGTCGTGCTTGAACGACGACCTCGCAGACATCCAGGCCGCGTATATCACCACGGGCGGCAACTTCTGGGTCGCGACCACGCCAACGAAGTGCTCGGAGGATGGCAAGTCTGCAGAGATCGTTGTCGGCATGGTTGGACTCGAGCGTCAGTCGCAGAGCGAGGGCGAATTGCGGAGGCTGTCGGTAAAGAGTGCTTGCTTTCGCATGGGCATCGGCCGCCTGCTCGTCGACCACCTGGAGACGTGGGCCAAGACACACGGCATCAAGACCGTGACGCTGAGTACGGGCGTCGTGATGCACGACGCGATCAAATTCTACACCAAGTGCGGCTACAAATTCGTGAGGGAAGAGTCCGAGGCCGAGGACTACTGGCTCGCTTGTTTTGCCAAGCAACTGTAGTGCGTTGAGGTCCAAGAACTGTATGATTCCATCGAAGGTGCGCCTGCAATACTTAGCAGAAGGGATATGATAAATACAAGCGGCGTGTACGACTGGAAGGCTTCCTCCTGATGCTTTTGTCATACAGTATTGTTGGGCTCTCGACTTACAGTGTTCAAAGAGCTCCATAGGAGCGGCTGGCTCACCCTAACTGGGTGGCAACTATAACCTCTTCGACTGGCATAAACCGTGGATACAGAAAAGTCCCATCAAATGATTAGTGTACAGCGCAACTGTACCGCCAGTGGAGTGGGCGGCCCGTGTGTTCGGCGTCACTCCTGAATTCCTCCAGCGCCAAGCAAAGAGAAGCCATCGTCATACAACAAGAGAGGAATGGCTCCGATTGAGACTGTCGCGCCAGCAGCTCAGCAGCACCAGCCTAGCACTACTGCTGATGATGATGTGAACGACACCACCACGACACCACAGATCTCCATCCGTGAGTACCAGCCCGAGGACCACGTACACGTCGCCACGCTCTTCAAGGACGGCATGATGTTCTACACCGAGCCCAGCCACGCGCAGCACCAGGTCTGGGTTGACTACGTCACGCACTCGCTCCAGCAGGACTTGGCCGACGTTCAGGGCCACTACATGCACGAGGACTCCAATTTCTTCATCGCGACTGCCGCTATAGCCGACGGCAATCAAGGCGAAGATTAGCGAGAGATGGTCGTCGGTACGCTCGGCATTGAGAGGAGCACCACTGAGGGCGTCGCGGAGCTGCGACGTGTGTCCGTCAAGGCCGAGTACCGCCGCTTCGGCATCGGCAAGTTGCTCATGCGCCACGCGACCCAGTGGGCCAAGGACCGCAAGTACGTGAAACTCATTCTCGCAAATGTCGCGACTCAGTACCTCGCGCACAGGTTCTACAAATCGCTCGGGTACACGCTCACCAAGACCACGGTCTTCTGCCAAGAGCCCTACTTTGAGCTCACACACTTTGAGAAGGAAATTTAAAGCACGTGGCAGGATCGTATAATAAATAGAACATGCTGTGTCCACACCGATTGCTTTGACTTCAAGCACCTGAGGAAGCAAGGCTCAATGCTAGTACATACGAGCGTGCACGCCCAAGTATGGAAAGCACTGGATCCGATCCAATGCACCGGCTATAGACGATCTGTCTGCCTGCTGTCCACAAGAATTATTGCGTATCCATCTGTGCAGCTTCCGTGATAGATGAGACCAACACTTTCGTTTAACGTAATCAAACCGTCTACAATTAGAGAACTCGTTGCAGCACTGACCTTATGTTCATTCTTCATTATTCCTTTAAGAGAGCACACCAGTGCCAACCAGAGCATGGCTTTCACTGACAATGCGCCGCCAACTGTAAGTCATCCGCAAGTGCAAGCAGCTCCAAGACCCAAAGCACCACCTGAAGAAACCCCGAAGATCAGTATCCGCCAGTTTAAACCTCAAGACCTCGACGCTGTGCTCACGCTCTTCAAGGACGGCATGATGTTCTACACGGAGCCCAGCCACCCGCACTACCAGGTCTGGATGGCCTACGTCGCGGACTCCCTCAAGGCGGATCTCGCCGACATCACAGGCTTCTACCTGCAAGCTGAAGGCTCCAACTTCTTTGTCGCGACCATGAAGGACACTACAACAGGCGATTCCATCGTCATCGGTACGATCGCGATCGAGAGGAAGACTGCGGAACTCGCTGAGCTACGACGAATCTCCGTCAAGTCCGAGTGCCGTCGCTTTGGCATCGGGAGATTGCTCATGCACCACGCGACCCAGTGGGCCAAGCACGAGCACCAGTACGCGAGGCTAACGCTCTCAACGGCAGCGACGCAATACCTCGCGATCCGGTTCTACGAGTCACTCGGGTATGGATTCACCAGGACGAGCGTGCTCTGCGAGGACCCGTACTTTGAACTGACGCACTTTGAAAAGGAAATTTAACAAGGAAACAAGCATCGAAAGAGTTCGTTCGGTCTGATACTCCGTCAGCGTGCATTGGTTCGTTTCAAAACTCCTCCCTTCATCCCATCACATGTTGGCCATTCAATAGCCGTAATCCTTGGGACATCACCGCCCTCATCCAAACGAGGCACTCGTTGCTGGACGGTGGCGAATCAGCAGAAAGCCGCACGCACTCATCCATTCGTGAGCAGAAGTGTTCATTCGGCGTTCTTCAACCCAAGACTCAAGCTCTCTGCTCCACGATGGCTCCGATCGAAGTCCAACAAGCCTCTTCCTCGACGTTGGGCTCAAACCAAGACGGGGCGAATGACAGCTTGCTACCAACAGCATCACCTCCAACGATCGTGATGCGGCAATTCCGTGCGGAAGACCTCACGCAAGTACTTGAGCTCTTCCAAGACGGCCTCATGTCCTACACGCACAAGGACGACCCACTCCACCCAGTTTGGGTCGACTACATCACCGCGTCGCTAAAGAAAGACATGGCGGACATCCTCGGTCACTACGTCGGCGGCGGTGGCAACTTTTGGGTCGCCACTGCAACGAATTCCCATCCGAGTGATCCCAAGGAACCTAGCGCTATTCATCCAGTCCCCACCATCGTTGTTGGCACATTCGCGATTCAAAAGCACTCGGATGACGTCGGCGAGCTCCGACGGGTCTCCGTGCGAGCAGACCACCGGCGCTTTGGCATCGGCAAACTGCTCTTCAATCACGCGCAGCAGTGGGCAAAAGAGGAGCAAAAGTTCAAGAAGCTTGAGCTCTCATGTTCGGTCAAGCAGGTGCAGGCGCACAGGTTCTACGAGGCGCAGGGCTTCCGGTACATCAGGACGAGCGCCATGTGCCAAGATCCGCTTTTTGAGAACGTCCACTATGAGAAGCTGCTCTAGCAATACGTGTAGCGATATCTGTACATGAACTTTGCATAATACACACTGAACATCCGCGTCCTTACGTCACCTTACGATGCATTGGAGATCTGATGATGATACGTGATAAAGTGACGTGGTGTCACTTTCAAGCCTCGATAAAGATGAGACTTGAGGACAATGCGAGGAGGAATCTACGGGATTGGATTACGAGGAAGGACTCATCCTGGAGGCATACATCCGCGATGTGGTGCGAACTTTATCCACTATTCATCACTGACAGATTGCATTCGTTCTTCCGAGCTCAACAGTTCGTTCTATAGCCCCAATCTCTAGCTCCTATCGTGTCTCCGAATGCTTTGAGAGCCACCATGAACCATGAAATGCCGCACATACTTCAACTCCAGAAGGAGCTACTAGAGGCTATGCTCGACAATGAAGCAGTAGTCTTAGTATTGTAGCACCACCAATTCAAAGGAATGAAGCAGGCAGGGTGGGCGGGTGGGCGGGTGGGCTGCCGGTGAAAGTCCTTCCGCAGCAGCGTGAAATGAAAATGAGCAACTTCAGAACTCCAAAGACTGAAGGTTCGGCGTCGTTTCGCGTCCCATCATCGTGAAGGAACTTCCTGGGAGCCACATGCACTTTCCAGAGAACAACAGGTGATGGACCCTCAGCAAAAAACAAGTGAGTCCTCTCCGATTTTCCATTTATTATAATATGTAAACCTCTTTAATAATAAAAAAGTTGCAATGATACTTGAAATTATCTCTTTTTTAAATGTGTCAATTTTTGCATCTAGTACCTGTTATGGCAGTCCAATTGTCACATAAAAGAGCCAACCAATTACGAAGCAGCGTACACACGACACTTGATAGAAGAACAGAAATCCGTCGCGCTCCTTTCCATTCACGTATTTCGCCATTGCTCCATTTACCAGAAAGAAGCTTCACGCGCGACGCCCCAGGCCTTCATATCAACCGCCAGGTTCCATTCCGGACACAGGCAATTTAGGGAGCGATGGTACCGATCCAGGACGCGTCTCCCACGCCAGCATCATCCTCAACCTATGCGTCCCGTGTATCTCCCAGTACCACCTCCGTCACCACCACCAGCGACAAGCCGGAGATCCTGATCCGCGAGTTCCGCGATGAAGACTTGGCCGACGCCGTCAAGCTCTTCAGCGACGGCATGATGTACTACGCTGTGGAGGGCCACCCGCAGTACTGCGTTTGGGTGGACTACATCCGGGACGTGCTCAAGGCTGACCTCGCGGACGTGCGAGCCCACTACATGGCACGCGGTGGCAACTTCTGGGTCGCGACGACCGCAGATGAGGCGACGGGGAAGCCCGTGACTGTCGGCATCCTAGGGATCTATAAGAAGCCCAACGGCGTGGGCGAGCTGCGGCGCATGTCCGTCAAGCTCGAGTATCGCCGGTTCGGCATCGGCGTACTGTTGATCAACCACATGGAGCAGTGGGCCAAGGTGAACGGCTTCGCGACGCTCACTCTCTCGAACGGCAACATGATGACCGGTGTGCACAAGTTCTACTACCGGCTCGGCTACAAGTACACATTCACGAGCGTGCTCTGCCTCGACCCGCTCTACGAAGTCTTCAATTTTGAAAAACATATTTGAGCTTTGGAGACTTCTGTAATAGCTCAAGCAATGAAAACGATGAAGGATCAACAACCTAGAAAGCACTTGCGCGCTTGAAAAGCAATTGAATGTACCATTATGATCAAACGCTCTTGCTTCTCTGGCTTGCGATGGATTACAAACAGCAGATTGTCTTGGGGTACACACGACCGGCAAACCGACTTCAGACACTCGATGGACGGCTGGCTGAGATCCTTGACTTACTTGTGCTGGATAATTTTTGAAGTTTGAAGCCATGCGCTTCAGCCACACGCCTTGAGGTTGAATTTGCCAGTGCTAATATCGCTGTGAGGGTGAGGGCTGCAACAATAATTGTGTTGATGCGTGGCTTCTCAGGCTCGGAGAGCTCTTGTGCCGGTGCTAAGATGGTGCGGGAGGCAGAAGCCTAACGAATATGAGAAAAAGATCAAATCCAAAGGACCAAATTCAACCAACAGCACGCAGTTGCTCTTCTAGCGATTGCGTCATCCGTTGGGATCCATCAGACATCAGGTCAGGGTCTCTTCACATCCTCTCTCCACCACCGGACCAACTCACTCCGTTATACCTCCAGCGCCGTCACTATCGAATTGACTCTCTCTAGAGCATACGACTCCAGCTCCAGCTCCAACACACTCCAAGTTCCACAATGGCGCCGATTGAGAAAGCGATTGCACCGGAACTCGCCTCTCTGTCGCCAAAGGCCGCAGTGCAGATCCGCCAGTACTGCCCTGAGGACCACTCGGACGTCCTGGAGCTCTTCACCGCGGGCATGAACTACTATGCGGCCTTCCACCCGGAGTTTCGTGACTTCTGGGCCGACTACGTGCGTGAGAGCTGCGAGGACGACCTCGCCAACATCGAGGGCGTGTACTTCCAGCCAGGCGGGAACTTCTGGGTCGCCATGATCGACGGGCGCGTCGTCGGCATCGTCGGGCTCGAGAAGAAGCCTGACGGGGAAGGCGAGCTGCGCCGCATGTCCGTGAGAGCCGAGGCGCGACGCTACGGCGTCGGCAAGCTACTCGTCGCGCATTTGGAGAAATGGGCAAAGGAGCAGAGCTACAAGAGCGTCTGGCTTGGCACGGGCGCCGTCATGACCCAGGCGCGGAAGTTCTACGCCTCCATCGGCTACGAGCAGACCAAGATCGAGGTCGTGAGTCGCGAGCCGTACTTTGAAGCCGTGCTCTTCGCCAAGACCCTCTGAGGATTCTGTATGCACCAGCGAATATGTGCTGCTGGTGATGTAGAAGACCGAGGCGCCTTGTAATATAAAACTTATTTGGTGGATGAGCATTGAGCTCCTGACATCAACTACTGTCCTCCGCTTTGGCCGAACCTTCATTGATTGTACTGTGCGTGCTCCATGTAGCACCACTGGCGTCAATTGTAACAGTGGCCATCGGCGGAATGCCAACGACCTGTGGAAAGTTCTTATCCGTTGGATCTGTCGCAAAGAGAGGGTGAAGCGCAATGACGGACATGTACTAATCGACCCCTGACTGGACCATAATCGCTGTCTAATGAAACCGCAGCGAAAAGCAGATGCTTGGGGTGATTACGGCATCCCATTCCAGCGTTGCAGAACCCGAATTCTCTCTGCCTTCCTCTTCCGTCTTCGCCTGAAATCTGCTTTTCATTCGCGAATCCGAGAGCTCCAGCACAAGCCACACACACACACAAGTACGATGGCTCCAATCGTGACGCTCACAACTCCACCGCCAGCAGTAACAGCAGCATTGTCGCAGCCCCCAGCAGCAGCAACCCCTGAGGTGCAGATCCGGCAGTTCCAGGCGAAGGACCTCAAGCAGGTCGAGGAGCTCTTCGCGGTCGGCATGCTGTCGTACGCGGCCAACTTCCCCGACCTGCGTCCGCTCTGGGAGGGCTACGTGAACGAGAGCATCAGCGACGACATCGCCAAGATCGAGGACGTGTACATGCGCCCGGGCGGGAACTTCTGGGTCGCGACTGTGCAGCAAGCGAATGGCGGAGAAGAAGCAGGTGAGAAGGTGATCGGGATGGTGGCGCTCGAGGCGAAGCAGGAATGTGAGGGCGAGCTGCGGCGCATGTCCGTGAACGCCGAGTACCGTCGGTACGGACTCGGCCGGAAGCTCGTGACCCACCTGGAAAACTGGGCGAGAGAGCACGGATTCAAGAAAGTGTGGCTCTCCACGGGCTCCGTCATGACGCAGGCGTGCAAGTTCTATCCGTCGATCGGATACGAGCACACCAAGACCGAGGTGTTCAGCGAAGACCCGTACTTTGAAGCGTTCTACTTCGCCAAGAACCTTTGAGACCGAGGACCTAGGACGAAGCTCATGTACACAGTAAATCAGGTCGCACGCTTCGAATATGAGCGACTACACAAACCAAAGCAACATCAGAAAAGCTGAAATGAATTAATATGAATCCTACTGCATGTTCGCGAGCACCAATATCAATTGACAGGCATCACTCAGTTAATCTGATGCGGACATGGCGGCGTACCTACAGAAGAAAAATCACACCAGAGATTGGCTTTCCCAAGATACTGTAGGTGCTATATAGTGCAAGGCTTTCCCACGCATACTACTATTACCTTTCAAGCTGTGAAAGCGGATCCTCGTCCGTATGGACGGACAAACAGCAAGATTGAGTACTGCGCTACGAACCAAATGAATCAACACTAGCTGGAGGCTGTGATACTACTGGTTGGGTTGGCACGTTCTCGCCGGCGCAAAGGTGCAGATGTGTGGACGAACACAGCCGTCCCACTATTGGATATCAGCCACACTCATCAACGACTGAAGGGTCCTTGCCCAAGAGCCGACTAATGGATGGATGGATGGACGGCTGGCCAGCCGGCAGTGCTCACTCTTGAATCCGACCTCTCCAGTGCACAAGCAAGCACGCAAACAAACGAATTTCAAAACCTGAGCACTATGGATGCAAAGTCGATGTCTACCGTCGCCTCGCAGATCCAGATCCGACAGTACAAGCCCAAGGACCAGCAGCATGTCGAGCAGCTTTTCACTGATGGCATGCTCTTTTACGCGTACAAGCACGTCAAGTACCTGCACCTGTGGGAGAACTACATCAAGGAGAGCATCCAGGACGACCTCTCCAAGATCGCTGAAGTGTACATGCGCCCCGGAGGCAACTTCTGGGTCGCGACCATCTCGGAGGGCGACGACGGAGCCAACAACAACAATGACGACGATCAGGATAAAGTCGTCGCGATGGTCGGACTTGAGGCGAAACCCAACAACGAAGGCGAGTTGCGCCGCATGTACGTGAACGCCGAGTACCGCCGATACGGCCTCGGCAAGAAACTGGTGGCCCACCTGGAGACCTGGTCCAAGCAGAACGGATTCAAGACAGTGACGCTCTCCACGGACGCGTTCATGGCCGAGGCGTGCAAGTTCTATCAGTCGATCGGCTACGAACACATCAAGACCGAGGTGCTGCGAGACGACTACGAGCAGCTCCACTTCGCCAAGCGTCTTTGAAGTGAGAGGTGGGCAAAAGTTAACGCAGTATACACAACAGAGCGTGAGATATACACATGGGTACACATGGGTAAATTCGTGGCTCGCAGAACAATACTGGTACAGTGTACCGTTGTGAGAGGTACAGTCACGGTAATGGTACACTGTGAACGAAGAGCTAAATTATGTGAATCCGAAAGAAGCCCAAAAAGAGCCGAAGAGAAGGAGAAACCATGGGAGCGTCCAGTTCGCGCGAGAATGAGAGCGCAGCGCTCGAGTACATCGACCGCGTGCTGGCGGAACACCCAGTGGCGATCTTTAGCAAGTCATACTGTCCGTACTGCACCATGGTACGCTTTTCTCTCTCTCGATGTCTCTCTCCAAAGGGCGAGTGATCCAAGTCCACCTTAATGGACAGAATCTCTATATGCATTTCGTGTATGCTCTGCGTAGGCGAAGGACGTGATGACGCAGGCCGGCGTGCCGTACCATGTCGTGGAGCTGGATCTGAAGCGAGATGACCCGTCAGGGGCCGACATCCAGAGCGCTCTGGCACAGAAGACAGGTGCGCCATTTGTCCATGCAGACGCACGTTAAACCAGTCTCAAAGATATTGGGGGTATTGACTCTGTATGTGCTGTGCTGTATGCGTATGTGAACGATTGATTGAGCGAATCTGTAGGCCGCCGCACTGTGCCCAATGTGTTCCTGAACAAGGAGACGATCGGCGGGGGCTCGGACATCCAGGCGCTTTTCCAATCCGGCAAACTCACGGAGATGCTGCGAGCTGCTGGCGTCCTCAAATAAGCAAAAAACATCCTTCATCAGGAGGGCTACGTTGTCAGTATGGCTTCACGAACATGTAGAGCTCTTAATAACCTCTGTGGCAAAGCCTTTGATGAATGCTATGTGAATACCGTGGAGCTGCACTGCCTATCACTATGTAACGTATTCGGTGAATAAACTGTCCATACCCTCGCCCTAAAATCGAGAAGCCATGGCGCTTGTAACTCTTCGTTTAAAGTGCTTCAACGCGACCAGCAACACGGCAACCTAATTGAACTATCAGCGCAAGTGAAGCACAAAATCATGCATTCTTTTATTCATTTGTTCATAGGGAAAATCGCCTCCAGTCGTCTTCTTCGACACTGAACCCAAGCACTTCACACACCTCGATCACCAAACACACCACACTCACAAAGAGGCTCAACTGCTAAATCAGTCCACCTTCTTGATCTCGAACTGCATGACACCCTTGTCGTGCAGGCGCTTGGCGAGCGAGCGGCCACCGGCGCTCGCCGGGGTCAGGAAGCCGCCTGCGGATATCGCGCCGTCGTGCTCGTCCTTGGCGAGGCACTTGGCGATCTCCGAGATCATCTTACTCGTGATCAGGTACCCCGGGTCACCCACGCCCGTGGTGTAGCCGCGCGCGATGAGCTTGCGGTGCTCGTCGTAGGCGAGCGACTCGGCCTTGAAGAAGCCCTTGACGAGCTCCTCCTCGGACGGACCAACTCCCGGCGCTGGCACAATCTTCTCCAGTAGCTTGCGTGTCAGGTCAAAATACGAGAGCGCCAGCAGCGACGCCGTGACGAGCGAGATAATATTCTGCACGAAGAAGTTGCCGGTCGAGAAGCGCTCCCAGTAGCTGAACGACTTGCCGTAGTAGTCGCCGAGCAGGTAGTTGCTGCGCAGCACGACGGGCGAGTTCGCGCCGGCGCCGATGAACACCGTGGTCCACGCCTTCAGGTCCTTGTCGTAGCGCACGCGGAAGCCGGTCTTGTTGGCGTCTTCGAGGTGCTTCTTCTCCTGCTCGTAGTCGGGGCTCGTGTAGAAGAATGGGTCGAACATGCGCTTGACCTCGTCGCGCTTGGAGATCGCCATCTGGTTGAGCAGACTCGCGCACGTGCCGCCGCTCACGCCGCCGAGCGACTCCATCCAGTAGTATGAGATATGCGACGCCTCAGTGTTGAGCTTCCTGCGCACAAAATCCGCGAGCAAGAACGTGGTCATATCCGACGGCATGGCCTCAAAGCCGCAGCAGTGCACGATCTTGGCGCCGCTTTTCTTCGCGACCGCCTCGTACTTGCGCACGTTCTTGTCAGCCCAGATCATCTCACCCGTGAGGTCGCAGTAGTGCACACCGTTCTCGGCGCAAAACTGCACGAGCAGGTTGGCGTAGATCGCGTACGGTCCGGCGAGCGTGAGCACCACCTTGGTGGACTTGACGAGCGCGAGGATCGCGCCGGCGTCCGTGGCCTCCGCCACCACAATCGGGATGGCGTCGATCACCTCCGGCTTGACGCCGGGCAGCTTCTCTTTGAGGATCTCCTTGGTCTGCAGCAGCTTGCTCTCGCTGCGGCCGGCGATCGCCCACTTGAGCGCCGACGCGGAATCGAGACGCGTCTCCTCCTCGGTCAGGAAGTAGCGCGCCACCAGCTGGCCCGTGAAGCCCGTGGCGCCGTAGATGACCACATCGAACTGCTTGTCCGCCATTGTGTTGAGTGTGATTGCTCTCCTGCTGTCAGTGGGCAGAATTCGGATCTGACGAGAGCCGAAGAGGAGGGAACAGCAGCGACGAGCTCAAGCGGCTGAGGCATTGGACAATTTCGCAATTGGGACGCGATTGCGTTGACACGCATCCCGTACGTTCCTACCACTGTACATCCGGTTCACGGTGGTTGTGACGTTGTTGTTGTCAACGCGGACGCATTTATTTCCAGCCAATCGAAAGTCGTAAAACTGATTATTGGCCAATAAAAAGTGTTTCATTTTCAAAGAAGTTTTGAGACGACTCGGCTTTGCGCACCATTTAGATGAGGTGACCTTGGACCTCGTGCAGAGCCAGGCCTACTGATGTTTTCCTATTGAATATGATAAACAGCCACGAAGAGTGTATAAGTTATATAAGGGAGGGAAACTCAGTTCTGTGGCTGTCGTGAAGCGTGTGACCTTCACCTGCCTGAGAAGCTAAATAGGAAAGGCAATGGTACCTGTCGTGCTGCATCTGTAGACAAACTTCTGCTTGCAGTCCCCAACTTCGCACCGATTGGCAATGAAAGAAAGAAATATACCTGGGCAGTTCATTCAGGTCCAGATGCAGTCTCGGTGGAGTGAGTGAGTGACTGGTGGTTGATTACTCCGACAGAGCAGACTGTCGAAATGTGAATGAATGCAAAAGTGGATGGTGCCTGTCTCGTTCGTTCACGTTTCCCAGATGGCGAGCGGCGTGAGAAATGTAGATGCGCTGCTGCCGGGGGGTTGATGCGATTTGCACAAAGGAGTCTACTTCATACCTCCCTACTTGGGCTCCCCCAGTGCTGACATTCTGCGTGACTGTTATCGCCGTAGACTTCGACACCATGGTTGAGAGTAGATCGCTCCGGTGAGAAACCGTGATCCCGCTGTCATTTGCCGTGAACGTACAACCAAAGTTGAGGTGGACCGTAAACATGATCTCCATTTCACTTCAGCTACTCCCCCACGTTCTTCCTTGGACAAAGCTGTCCCGACCTCATATCGGGTCGATTTGCATCTACCTCGCCTTTCGCCCTGCAATACTCTAACAATTAGGAGTTGTACTCTATTACCTACGTTAGAAGCCTAAAGTCACGGGCATATGCGGGCATCTTCTTCACTCACTTGATCGACAGTAGCAGCCGCGACACAGCCTGAACCCCGTGTGCTTCTACTGCTCTCCTGGACAATGATGATCCATCGTCGCTACCACTCTCTCCATGCTGATCCCCAAAACTCTGGGGCCACGCCATCCAGATCCCAACGCACGTGCGCTCAAACCGATCCAGAGCAGATACGCTCCCTCTTCCACAATACTTGAGCAGCTTCTCCCAAATCGATACATTCGTGACCTGAGCTCGCGCGGCAACGTGCAGCAGCGTCTCCTGTTGGTTATTGCGCAGCTGGAAACAACACGACGTCTGGTATTTGCTCAGCTGGTCGATCACGTCCTCAAAGCCGTTGCGCACGGCTCCAAAGAGCGCATTGTTGCCTTCAAGGTTCACTGCCTCTGGGTCTGCACCATTTTCCAGTAGTAGTTTCACCGCTCGGCTTTGTGTGATTGAATCTCCGAATGCGAAGTGAGGCGAAGCTCTTTGGCTCACAAACGCGGCGTCTATCAGAGGCGTGTTCCCCCACGCGTCTGCCTGGTTCACCTCCGCACCAGCGGCGGTCAGGTATTCTACGATGCGAACATCTCCAGTCGCTGCTGCAAAGTGGAGCGGCGTGGACCCGCAGTCATTCATAGCGTTGACGTTTGCCCCCATCTGAACCAGACGGCTTGCAATGGACGGAGACCCGTACACTGCAGCGAGATGGAGTGGCGTATTCCCAGAGCTGTCGCGCGCGTTGATGTCGACGTCACCGCTCCGAACGATCAAGTCCACCAGTTGAGCACCACCAGCGCAGCTGTCACCTTCATTCTCAGTGCTGTTCATTGCCAGCAAATGGAGCAGCGTGTGAAGATCGCCGTCGCACTCGCTGACGTTGCTCCCGTAGGATACCAGGAGCCGCACCGCGTCCAGGTTCTGCCCCAACACCGCCAACGTCATGGGAGTATTCCCCTCGCTGTCTTCACACTCAGAGTCTGGATCAAAGCCATTGGCGAGCAGGAAGTCCAGCACCTCCATGTTGCCGACTTGGATCGCGAGATGAGCCAACGAGCGCTGCTGAAAGTCTCGGAATTGCTTGAGCGCCACGCAAATATTCACTGCTCCTTCTCGTTGTGCCAAGACCAGCAAGATCATGGCTGCGGTGTCTCCGTTGCGAATAGCGTCAATGACACGCTGATCATCACCATCTTCGCCACCATGTTCTCCCATTCTTGGCTGGCTGGTGTCCATGCTGTGATTTCCTTTTGTCAAGTAGTCCTTGCGAGTGAGTCTTTGTGTTTGGAGATTTTTTCTCGAATGAGCTCCTCGAAAGCAAGAGAGAAGGCGGCGCTTCGCGTTGGATAGGACAACACCCTATTATTTTCTGTTTTCGCGGTTGCTGGCTCTCAGTGACTTTTGCACCAGTGGTGGTTGGTGATGAATGCAGTTTTCGAATATGATGTCACGTCTCTCTCCTAGAGTAGCCTGCCTGGAGTGGCCTGAGGGAGAGAGAGAAAAGCGCATCTTTCTTTAAGAGGGAGATGTAAAGCTCTCGCATTGTGCTTCATTCACGAGGCGCTTCTTGATGAAAGGACACGGATATTATTACCATTAGCAGTGCACGTTTGATAAATATCGTCCAAACGATCTATTTGGTCGCATGGTACAGACTATATATAATGTCTCAGGGTGGTGTGGTCTTGGGGAGATTTGAGGCTCAGATTGAAGTTGCCTGACATGGTGGTACTCATGAGGTGTGATGAGCCCACCGCAGCGTTTATTGCCTTGGCTCATCGGAGATCGAGACACTTTCAACTTCACCATAAACATGAGCAGCCAGTGATGTCACCACGCAATCTTTTGCAAAGGAAACAAACTGGTAGCATCAGGTGGACCAGTTTTAGGTGCAAGGCCGCACAGCAACCTCACAATTCCTCCATTGATGGACCGAGGATGATCCGAGGCGAAAGCCCATCATGCCAGAGAGTCGACTCCCGTTTCCCAATCCTGCCAAAGTCGCATTTGCAGACTTTTCAAGACTCGATCAAGTGTATCCCAGTGAGAAGGGAGAGAAGAAGCGCCATCGAGTTCAATTGAGCGCAGGTACTGCCGACCAAGACACCACCATTTTTTTCATTTTGAAGCGCACTCGGTTCGAAATGGAAGACGCTAAGCATTCAAGTATTGGGCACAAGAGCTCTAGAATCCTCAGTGGACTCTCCCTTGTGGTGCTTGTCTTCCTATCTTCCATGAGCTTCCTGTACCTGAACCTCAAGTCCAGACGTGTCATCCACCAGCGTCCAAGAGCAGATTACTATCGGTTGCTGGCAAATGACAAAGAAGAAGAAGAAGGAAAGAAAATCATGATAGCAAGAGCACGAAGATCACGCCACGCCATCCACTTCACATGAACAATCAACTGACCTCCAGTGCTGCTTTCAGTTGCCCTTTGCATGCATTTACCTCCTGTAGCAACCAAATTTGTGTCTCGACCATCCTGTATCGACACAACCAACGAGGCAGCCGCTCCGGGTAGTTCGACTGTATCTGACACCAACAGCATCAGCTGGAACTTCTCGCGCGATGACTTGCGGTACGTTTTCTTGATGTGATTTACTCGTTAGCTCTCATACATCTGCTGACTTTGAATGAATTGGTCGTCGATAAGGCTAGATTAAGCTCTGGAACTCCATGTCGAGCGAGTCTAGGCGTTGCTGGTGTGGTCTGGTGCTTCCCACCAGCCAAAACTGACTCGGCCAGCTCATTCAAGGCAACGAAGACTTTGTAAAAGGAAACTACCTACTGTGATCAAACTTTGGTTCAGCGCTGCCAAAGCACTACGATGGGGACTGTGAAAGTAGCCTGTTCTCGATATCGTCCGTGCATTCGTATATGAAAACAATTTAGCAATATATCCTTTACTTCAGCTCACTACCGCGGCCTGACCAAGCCCGCCATGAAACCCAGTCGGAGAAACCACACTGACCATAGGCAACTTCGTGAGCACCAGCCCTTTAAAGATGTCCACTTCGACCTCTGGCTCCATGCTGCTAGCCTGGAACCCGTGTTTTTCGTATTTGTGAGCTTCTGGGTGCTTCTCCTCATCTTTCTCCTCCTCTTCTTCGTGATCGCCGTCGATCGAAATGGTTTCTTCGATCGTGCTGAGCTGGTGACTGAGCTCAGGCGGCGAGAACGAGACCTCGGGCTGCCGAGGCTGCAGTCTGTTTAGGCACTCGGTGTGGCTGGCGTTTCTCGCTAACGATTCTTTGCCTCCAGTGGGTACTCGCCAGGATTTACACGCCTCTCGCATGGTCTTTCGATGGGTTCCGTGCTGTTTCCACAGCGAGACTGGTGTCGTTCGGATATCTCCCACCGCAAATCTCTTCACTGAATTTTGAAGGTCATGAGCATCGAGCTTTCGATCGAGCGCGTGGTGGCCGTTGCTGCATAAGTCACAGAGATCTTCCACACGCATGGGGGCTTTCACGAGCGCGCGCAGCATCTTGAGCTTCGCTGCGTCCACGAGCTGAGCGACAACTGCAGTCGAGCACATAATTTCGTCCTGCAGGCTCCAGTTCCGGGCGACTTCTTCGCAAAAGAGCTCGTCAAACAGCAGGAAGAGCAGCGCAAACAGTCGATAGAAGCTCGCCTCGGACTCGAGCAACTGCCAATACAGCGTGCGTGTGACAGGGAACTTGCCGGACTGTCCGTCTTCGTCCACGAGGCGAAAGATCTCACAAAGAGCCCTCGCGATTGCCATCGCGGCCTTGACAAACGGGTACCCGCCTCTCGCGCGCTTCATCATCGCGGCCTCGCCAGCGTAGTTCTCGGCAAAGAAGAGCAGGCACTGCAGTCCCAGTTCGCCCATGCCGCGCAGGTCCTCGGCAGGGTTTTCGCTCGAAAAGCCGCCGATCAAGCGCCAGTACGGACTCTTTCGAGCAAACGTCGGCGCGGTCTGCTTGATGCTGAAGCTCAGATCCCAGTAGCGCTTCAGAAGCCCAAGGTGCTGCACGTTTCAGTCGCAGATACAGTTAGTTCCTATCATTTAAGTAAGAGCTCTAGGGCCCGTCGGTTCACACTCACACACGCACGCACCTCTGGCGACTCGACGAGCCGGTGGTAGAGCTTCTTCTGCAGCTGGTAGAGGATAAGCAGCTCCGTGTCCGTTGGGCGGCGTGCAAACGCAGCAGCCGTGATCTCACGCCCACCTTGATTCCCCATACTTGGCTAGTATCGCCCGCTTTGCTTGATCTCCCAGGTTCGTGCCGTGCTTGACAAGGATCGATCGAACGAGTCTCTCTTTGTAGAATGACTGGTCGCAGTGAGGGAAAAAAAGATACCGAAAGGACGCGCCGCGACTCTAGACGACTATGACTCCTGAGGAGTTGTAGAAAGATCTTGGGATCGAGCGATGCAATTGTTTCCATTAACGTACTGCCAATCGTGGGTGCAGCAACCGACGAAGCCCCACTGAGGCGCTGCTTCGAAGGTACGTGGGACGACCTTCGCCTTAGATCGCGCTCGTCGCCGCCTTCCAGATGTTCCACGCGGCGTTCGTATCTCGATTCCATAGCCTGGAACAAGTCCTATACCTGACCAGCCCATGACCCAAGATTATGTCGCTCCTGTGCGGTCGAGGGTTCTCGCATTTCCGGAACGTCTCGCACTCGCCCTGTTCGCACGCGCTGCATCTGCTGCTGGTGCGGAACTCATCGACCAGGTA
>JALBYZ010000428.1:0-28514 GCA_038050575.1 Globisporangium mamillatum | reverse complement strand
CAGACACCAATCGAGTGGAGAAATGCTCAGTACAAAGGCATGTAGGGCGGTAAGAAGGTCTTGGTAGAGTTCAAAACGGGCGTGCACTGCGCAGGCGTCATGCATCAGACAGCGTTTGATAAGTCCTACTGCGGATACCACATCATCTCGTCCTACGTCGTTGGTGGTGGCAACGTCAGCAAAGTCAACACGTCGTGCATTGAAAACCTACTGGCGATCGACTTTGCAGACCTCACGGCGATCAGCAAAGTGGTCCAGGTCGAGACTGCTGATGAGCTTTATGATTCCAAGTAAACACTTCAAGCTGGCGAAAAGATCAACTCACACAAATGCCTTTGAACTGACAGAAGTGACCACCAATGATGTTGAATGAGTTACTGTGTAAGAAAGATTATCATGCAAATCGTTTTAATTGATATTGGTGCTCTTATAACTTTGTAGAAATGATAAAAATATTTATGTAATTTAATATTTGATAAATGTTACAAAACAGTAAGAATGTGAGCTGTAATTACTATTTTTACGCATTGTAAAAAATCACCCGTTCGTTTCAAGACCCCAAACGACTGGCTGAGCAGGATGAGCTCTTTGAACAGCTCCGCTTGAGCTACCATTCTGCTCATTTGCACCATAACAGACACAGCCTCACTCCTGTTCACAGCAGCTCTTCTGGCGAGGCTAAGGTCGCTATCTCTTCACTTATGACATCGCCGTCAAGCACACGCAGCTGCTGACCTTTGTGTCGTCGCTGTATGTATTCGTGCTGCTCGTGGTGACGACATGGTGCTCCGTCAAGTCGTTGTCTGTGTGGCTGTCGCCGAGCTGTATGCGCGAGCGTGAGGGCGAGACACTGTGTCGCATGAGTGTTGTATGTGTGCATGAGTATGACTGTGTGCTTTTTTATTGCTGTCTGGACCCGATGATTTGTATAACTCTAGAATTACACTGATCTTCTTGATGACAATTATCCAGCTGAGGGACCGTCCAACTGCATGCTGTATCGATTGTGCATATCTGCGTGAGTGAGTTTGTATATTTACTAGTGCCATGAGTTGTAGTTGTATCTGCAAGAGTGTAACGCGAGTGCGAGGCGAACGTGGCGTGTGGAGAATGATGAAATGTAGCTTTTTCTTTAGGAAGTGCCGTCTGATCATGTTGAACATTATGACGTCAAGCGAGCGTATGGGTTTGCTTGCGAGCCCACTGAACATCCACACCCCACCTTTGCCTTGCACTTGTCGAATCTATTGCTATCAGTAGATGTGAAGAACAAATCAATACATTTGCATTAGAGCTCGGATCACCAAATCATTTTCTTTCCATGTCTCTCTCATTGAGCTTACAATGCACGTCCCTCGCAATGATTGACCATGATAGCCTCGTACAATCGACCTCCCCAGTTCGAGCGTCTGACATGATCTGTAGAGCAGTAAGCTCACCTGAGGCTCGTGATGATTGCTCTTGCTGCTGGGTTTAACCGAAGCAACAACAATCACGTCGCTCACACTCGCCGCTATTTTTGCGCCTCTCAAATTAGACAAAAAAACATTTTCGAGTCGACTGACCCGCACATACTCAGCAAAAGATTTGCATCCATCTTGAGACCAGGACGAGTTGTCTTATGTCGACGAAAAAGATTGGCTTGTTTGACCGGTTTCGCTGCTTGCCTGATGCCTAGTAACGAATGGCGCCATGCAACCCGCAAGTCAACGAGGTTTGTGCGCTCGATCCTGTCCTTATACCGCTAAGGTAAGGCGCCTTGAGGATTATTTCTTTTCTGTATCAAACAAGGGGCCGAGATTGCTCCAGCATCTCACTTTCCTTCTTCTGAACTCAGCGACAAATCATCTTCAGCATCCTCACTAGTGATGGTGTTTCGATGCTGGACTATCGCATTACTTGCGCTCGTGGTTGCCTCAGTAAGCTTAGGCGTTGCGCTCGCTGAAGATTCAGGCTTCCATCTGCGCATCCGTGTGGTTGAGTCCGAGCCTGAGCCGTATCTCGACAAAGAAGAAGCCAACGTGATGGTGAGCGGGAACTCAGGTGCATCAAACAGTGATGCCGATGCTGATGCTGATGCCGACAACGGCGGTGACGATGACTCCGAGGAACCGGACGCAGATGATGGTCCGGATGGCGTCGGCGACGGGTACGACATCGACTGGACGAACTGGAACTGGCCGGACGATGTCACGCCCGACGTGTGGGGGGACTCCATCGGTCCTTTCGGGCAGTGCGGAGGAACTGGGTACGAAGGCGGCGAGACCTGCATCCTCGACTGGGTGTGCGTGCCGCTTGCAGACTCGTTCTCGGAGTGTTTGCCACCTGACTGGGTCACAATCACTGACGCTCCGGGTACCAAAACACCGACGCCAACTCCAACATCGACCTTGCCTCCTTCAACTGAAGATCCCAGCTCGGATAGCTCGGATGTGGAGGACACACCCACTCCAACCACGGGGGAACCGATCTCTGACGCTCCAGACCCGGGTTCCTCGGGGGCAGATCCGGTACCGAGCGATAGTTCTGCAAGCTCAGGATCCAGGAGCGATGGATCAAATTCTGATACTCTCCAGCCCACCACAGACAGTCCACTTGCCTCGTATCCTCCAAGTCCGAGCCCAGCAACGGACTCACCAACGGCGACAAAACCACCGGTGCCTGACGTGTTCCAGTTCGACCCCATCCCAGCGTGGCTCCAGTGTGGAGGTCGCAACTTCAACTACTACCAGTACGCAACAGGCTCGCTCCCACTCGGAGACTCTACGAAGCTACGCTGCTCAAACGGGTACCAGTGCGACATGATCAACGAGTGGTTCTTCCAGTGTTTGCCGATCCACGACCCGAACTCGTTAGCTCTTTGGAGTCAATGCGGCGGAGAGTTCCACCAAGGGCTGACAGAGTGCGTTGCTGGCTCCTACTGCAAGTTCCTCAACCAATGGTACTCGCAGTGCGTCCCAGCGAAGAAGATGTAGCGAGATCCCGAGCAACTTTCGAACTCGGCATGGAGTGATGGCAGAGAGATCTCGAATCACAGTTTTTCGGATCCGATGGCGCGCTGGTCCGGATAGGAAAACGCTGTGACCTCGAGAGGGCTACCCTGTACATTTTCACCAACCTATTTCGCTATTCAACATCTAACAAAAGCCCTTGACGTAGTACTCTAAAGTTCCGTTGCTGCTGCCAAAGACAAGGGTCCGATTGAATCTGTAGTTGTGCAGTTGTGCTACCACAATTTGTAGGCTTCATACCTTGTCGTCGAGAGCCTGAATGATCTGATCTCCTGGATGTTCATGTGAATCTACGTTATCACCCACCTGCACTCTCGCGACTCGCTATTTACTTGCACATTGACTTCATTGTTCAGCGGTGCTGTCGGTGACGTGTATCAATACCCGCCCACTAACCAAATGAAGAACAACGCCATCGCGAACAAAAGTCGGAGCCAGGAAAATCTCAACGTCAACAACGCTTTTCGTCCAAGTCGGTGAGACTCCCGCAGCGAGACAATTTTTTAAAGCAGATTGTGAGTAGCATCCTTGATCTTGTGTCCAGGATGGGCGATATCTCATTTCCATCAATGTCAAGCACACAGATTTGATGGAACGTGTCATCCAAGTTTGCTTTTCCATTCTGATTGGCCAAATTTTTTTGTAAAATGACGCTTTATCGACTACTTGAGCAGCTCATCACCAGGAAAAATAACTCATGGATCCTGGGTTCAGCTAGCTGACTGAACCCAGTCACAGGCTCACTCACAAGTTCATTGCAGGAGAAAAACTTTTCTCTCAATGAGTTCAAAACAACGGTGACGAGCTCTGCGAAGGCAGGACGAGGACCATCAGCTGTTCACGCGACGGTTCTCAGCAGCAACAATTCAAGCACCACCCTTCCATCCTCGCTCTCCTCAGCGCCAGTGGACTTCCAGCAGCGCCAGCACTCTCCCTTTTTGTGGATGACACGATCTTTACTGAGATACTAATCTGCAGAAAGGGAAAACAGGATGAAGGCGTGGCTCAAGAAGCGTCGAGAGAAGAAACTGTTGCAAGGATTTAGCGTGCAGAACTTCAGTCGTATCCTGCTCCTAGTGGCGCAAAATGGAGAAAGAGAGAACACGTTTACGCGCGCATCGGGTCTCTCGTGGAGCCGACTCCAAGCGTTTGCTACTGAGCCAGGAAGTGTGGGATTGGTTCGATATCTCGTTAAGATCGGCGCTAATGTGAACTACGCGGACGAAGGTGGGAGAACTGCGCTGTCTTTTGCTGCTGACAGTGGTCGTCTTGACGTGGTTCGGGAGCTGATACAACGCGGCGCTGCTGTTGACGCGAGAGACAATGATGGAAGAACTCCGTTGTGGCTTGCTGCTGACAGTGGCCATCTTGACGTCGTTTTGTATCTACTTCAACATGGCGCTAATGGTGAAGCCAAAGATATCGATGGAAGAACTGTGCTGTCGTACGCTGCTGAAAAAAGACACGACCGAGTAGCGAAAGAGTTAATCACCAAAGGTGCGTTGGTGGATACTGCCTCGGTCCAGGGTAGAACACCACTGTTCTACGCCGCAGAGCACGGTCACATGGACATGGTGCAGCTGCTGTTACAGGCGGGTGCATCTCCCAGCACAAAGGTGCATTCAAGGCAGTCACGTCGAGAGAGCGAGACCCCGCTTCTTCTTGCTGGTCGTGCTGGTCACATGGACATTTTCAAAGAACTCATCACCGTGGGTGCGCCAGTCAATGTCCGAAGTGGAGAAGATGGAGAGACACCACTGATTTCGGCTGCTTGATGGAATTTCTTTGCCGGCGTGCAACTTCTCATTGCAAGTGGAGGCTGCCTTTGCGAAGACGAAGTGACAGAAGACGAATATCCGCTGATTCCGGGCACGCTGGAGACCATGAGACTCTTTTACGGAACCATGTTTGAGTTTGAGCTGATGTGCTTTCGCGTCCTGATTCGATTGGAAGAGATCTGCTCAAAGCTTCAAGAAGCTCATGCGATGTGAGCAAAAAAGAGATCTTACGTCCTTTGCTAGCATTCTCTTCCGCTTCTGTAAACTGCAAATCGACATTGGGAATCGACAAAGCCCTCTGTCTCGCTTCATCGGCAGTCGCGCGATCACAAACAGGATTTGAGACTTCCACGAAGAGCTGGATCACTTCGTCGGGATGCTGGCACTGGAGCATAATGAAAATCGATGGAAGGAGCAATGGCAAGACGATCAGACCCAGTTTCTTGCTCGTCTTGAAGACGAACTCAGCACAGACGAAGGTCTCATTTATGGACTCAATTTGAAGGCAGCAAAGCAGGAGACTGCTGTGCTTCTTCTAAACGAAGTCAAGGTCTGCCGTCAAGAAAAGCAGCGACAGGAGCTGCAAGCAAGCCTCAAGCGAGTGGTGGAGCGCTTTCTTCAGGTGTGTAAGATGGACGCACCTGTTATTCCAGAATGGTTCGTCTCTCGCGATGATGTGGAGTTTCAGAGTTGGAATCTCGTCAGATCGGAGGGAGAGCAGGATATTCCCGGTATCCAGTACTACGAAGGCAAGTGGCGAAAAACCGCTGTAGTGGTTGAAACATGCCCTGATGCTTCAACATTTGTTCAGGCTGCATCCCAGTGGCACCAGCTGAACCACCCGAATGTGGTCAAGCTGTTCGATGCATGCCACATCGGATCCCCGCCGTTTTTCATCTACGAGCTGGAGATACAAGGGGTCCCACTCAACGAGTTCCTAAACAAGGGTGCCAACCATCCGTTGGTGTGGAAGTGTCTGTATGAAGCCGCGCTTGGACTTCGATACCTTCACAGCCGAGGTGTTGCTCATAGGCACCTTCAGAGCAGAAGCTTCACTGTCGGCTCTGACATCACGAAGCTGAATGGTGTGCGGCAGATCGGCATTCAGAGAGCGGTTGATGATGATATAAGTGCAGATCGTTGGTTGCCGCCTGAGGCCTTCAATGGTTCTCCCGTGGCTTCCTTCAACATCGATTTTAGCTGCTCGGAGGCTTACGATATCTACGCGTTTGGCATATGTATCTGGGAAGCTCTGACCCGCGAGTTGCCGTGGGCTGGCACTGCCTATAGGAAAATGTGGCTTTATAAACGAGTCGGAAGATTTCCTGATCGCCCTGCAAGTGTTGGTGATGAAGAGTGGGACTTGATTACGAAGATGTGCGCAGCAAAACCAAGTGAGCGTGTCAAAATGAACTACGTGGTGAATCGGATCTACCAGTTTTATATCGCAAGAGACCGAGTCAACGGAGCAGCAAGACAAAACTCATTGCCGGCCGCAGAGGTAAGCGCGTTTTGTGCAATCATGGATGGTGTGAGCATACTACTAATGGATTGGTATCTAACTCTAGAACTTATTGCGATGTTTTTGTGTGCAGACTGAAGACAAAACTATCGATGGCCACAGATTTGCAGAACTTGATGGGAAAACCATCCCGGACGCTCTTCAATACATCAAATCAAGGAGTGAGAAGCTTGAAGGTCAGAACTGGATGTCCAACAACGTGTGCCCAGCACTTGAGCACATCTTCGCACTCCTCCGAGAACGTCACAAGACTCCGATGGATACTGAAGTACTGCAGTTCTGCGCTTCCCTGAGCAGATTCCAACGATACCTGCGCACTGCAGTGTCCGAGAAATCCGTGTACGAGTTGGCAAGAAGTCGTCACGTAGCTGAAGTGCATCATGTGGTCTATGCTGAGCTGGATCGCTTGCTGGACGCATTGGACGTGCCAGATGGAGATCCGATTCGGGTGTGGAGACACAGTTTATGTAAACTGAATGAGAGCGAGCAAGTGGGTGGTGGCTTGGAAAGCGATGTTGCTCCCAAGTCGCATCTTGAAAAAGCAAACGCAAACTCCAGCGCCGTCACGCTGATCCAGTTCCACACGCCATCAGCAATCCACAACCTCTGGACGCGAGCAGGTCTCGCAACATCTCCAGCGACACCGACTTGGTTCCTGTCGTTGCGAGACCTGGTGTTTAGCAAGTCGGACGAGATCGGTCGAGGATCGTTCGGAACTGTCTACAAAGGACTCTGGGCGGACACATCCGTCGTGATCAAGTTTATGGGGTACGAAGAGGACTTCGACACCATCTCGACTGAGCTGCTGCTGCATGAAGTGCGCGTATGGCACCGCCTGAACCACCCGCACGTCTTGAAGATGTATGGAGCGTGTCACGTGGACAAGCGGTACTTCGTGTGCGAGTACGCCTCGAATGGTGAGCTGAACAAGTACCTGAGCAAGCCTGGCAATGAGCACCTGATGTGGGAGAAGCTGTACGAAGCAGCTCTGGGACTTGAGTACCTGCATGGACAGAACATCGCGCACAACGACCTCAAGTGCGACAACATCATGGTGAGCGTGGATGGCAAGGCGAAGCTGATCGACTTTGGGCTGAGCTGTCTGCTGAACGAGGCGGAGATCCAGATCGAAGTCAAGGATATGGGGGCTGTGAACTGGCGATCTCCAGAGTACTTGACTGGTGGTCGTCCGTCGTTCGCGTCGGACGTGTACTCGCTCGCGATGTGCATCGTTGAAGTCATCAGCGGCAAAGTTCCTTGGGGAAGACCGATGAGTGCTGCTCAAATCCGCTTCCAGCTGAAAAGGGGAAACCTCCCAAACCTGCCGGACTCGACGAATGAGAAGCAGCGGAACCTGATTCAACTGATGACCAAGTCTGACCCGTCAGAGCGCGTGAGGATGTCGTATGTGGTGGACAAGTTGAACGAGATCGTTCATGATGAATGAGCGAGCGATGCGCCATAGCAGAGTTTTGCTTTACTTCGCACTACACCATACAGAGAGCATTTCTGTTCCCTCTCCTAGATAAACGTCGTGGTTTGTGCTTTTTCTCCGAAGTGTCAACTGGCATCTTCACATTCTCTCATTTGACAAGTCGTGGCGTTATGAGGCAACATGCAGCAGTGGGGACACCGAATAACTGTTGAATGGATACTTCAAAGTACTAGTATTCGCGAGAGTGTGCTTTGGTGCCAGCGTCAAGGACACTTTGTGCCGAAAATCAGCGAGCGACGTTTTTGAATGCGGATGAGAACGAAAGAGTAAAATCGTCTCCAGTTGAGCGAGTTCCTTGTTCCTTGTGACTCAAGCTTGTCAGTCACTCCCTTTTGTATTGCTTGCTGAGTTTGGTGAGAGGCTTGCGTTCAGTTCTCCCAAAGCATCGGCTTTCTTCTTCCTCACTTGTGCTCTGATGGTCCATTGTGCAGAGTGTGCTCACTCGAAATGCGCTTGGAGAGGGAGGTTGGTTGACTGTACACCAGTGTAATGTTGCTGATCCGCATCGTCGATTCATTTGGAGCAACGTTAGATAACGCAACACACTTTGATCCCAAGCAGACTCGAACCTCTTTGGTTCGATTGAGTCTGCTCGCATGTGCAGCTCACGATGCGATTGCGCAAATGCGTCGTGGATGTGAGCTCGTAGTATCGGCTCCTAGCACTGATCGTCACGCAAGCGCCTTGTGCTGCTACAAATACTGGTGCTGCTGTTGCCTCTGATACGCGTTTCGATGAGGTAATGGTGTACCTCCACGGCTTCTCGGACATGGCGGTGCACCCGACCAAGCTCGACTTTGCGTTGCGCATGCCCTTGCAGCTCGCTGAGGTATGGCTCAGCTCTGCTTCTACTACTGGTGGTGATAGTAACAGTGTTACTACTAGAAGTGATGAAAGCCAACGCGACGTCGCTTTCGTGACGTTCAACTTTGGTGGCGTTCCAGGATCTGACGACGAGCTGCGGTTCACGGACAAGACGATCTCGAAGGAGGTCGAAGACGCGGTTGCGGTGTGTGAGTTCGTGCGCAAGAACCTGCTGAAAGAGGACGTAGAAGGCACCATCAGCAGTAGAAGCAGAGTGCACGTCGTCGGTCTCTCGACTGGTGCGATCATCACGAGTCTGCTGCACTAAAAAGAGGAAGTTGCAGACACGATCACTGTGATCGCGGGGCTGTCGGACTTGACGCGCGGAGTGGAGTACGACGTTTCGCCGTTGCGGCTGACGCAGTTTGAGAGAGACGGCGCGTGCTGGAAAGTGTTATCTCCCGGACGGAGCGCCGTTGCTCAAAGGTGTGAAGATCTCGTCTGAAAGAGAAAGGAAAGCAGAGATCGAGGACGGCGATAGTGGTGGTGGGGATGATAGCGAAGGTGAAGGTAAGCGGGCGGTGCCGAGCAAGATTTTCATTCGACTGAGCAAGTACGTCGACGAGTGCCGCGACGAGAGCGTACTTGACATCAAGAGCGCAGTGTCGTCTTCTTCCTCCAGTCTACCTGCTCAAGAGGATTGCATCCGCTTGTGAATTGCGTCGCGCCGCGTTCGCAGCAATCAGGAGCTCTCGAGGGGTGGATGATGTCGATGTCAAGGCGGATGCATCAGCCACCATGGCTTGAATCGAGTTCGTGAGATGCAATGATTGGATATATAAACAATTCATTTTTGTCAAAGGAACCATCACTCTGGATCACTATTTTCAGCATTTCACATTTCAAAAAATGATTTTTAAAAAAATAATGATTCAGAGTGATGGTCATTTGTTCATCTGCGTTTGGTGGCCAGAAGATCCTTCTGAGCTTTTGGCTCGCTCACACTGCGCCGCCAGACCACAGCCGCCCCGCCAGCCGCACTCAGTCGCGCAAAAGAGAAACAAGACCCCATCGGTACGTCCCCAGGCAACGAACGAACCCTGCGCCATGCGCTGTCAACCGCGTTTGTGTGGTGACTGTGTGTGTATTGTGTGTGAGTGTGGGTCTGTATGCCGGTATATGTGTAGCTATTTTGTGTGAGAGTGAGCGACAGCTTTGAGAGGTGTGTGTGCTTCGCTTGATGCTTGATGCGATCAGTGGTCTGTCGGTGGTGGTTGCTGTTTCAACTAGCCACGTTTCGTTGATTGTTCTTGTGGCGGTGCATGCTGTAGACGCCCGTGTGGTTGTTCTACCTGTGTGTGTGTTGCTGTGTGCGTGCATGCGAGTGGATGGTTGGAGAGCTGATTGACTGGCAACGAGAAAAGCAGTGCTTGGAGGCTCACTTTTTGTTTTCGCTTTTTTTACAGGCAGTTTTTCCTGTGTTGTGAGTAGTCAAGATGAACCCACCAGCTGAAGAGACCGTGCCTACTGTCGCCGAAGGCGAGGCCCCCCTCAGCAAGAACGAGTTGAAGAGACGCTTGAAGGCGGAGAAGGCGGCGCAGGCCAAGGCCGAGAAGGCTGCGCAGAAGGCCGCCCAGGCTGCCGTCGCTGGCCCAAAGAAGCCGAGCGCCGCCGATGAAGAGGACTTGGACCCAACGGCGTACTTTGCCAACCGCGAGAAGATGCTCGCCGAGCTCGAGAAGGAAGGCATCAACCCGTACCCACACAAGTTCCACGTGTCGACATCGCTCCCAGAGTTCCACGAGAAGTACGGCAGCACCGAGGTCGGCAGCCACTTGGAGGACGTGGTCGTGTCGGTCGCTGGTCGCATCCACAGCAAGCGCGCGTCTGGCTCGAAGCTCGTGTTCTACGACCTGCGCGCGGATGGCGCCAAGATCCAGGTCATGTCGAGCATCGACACGTACGAGAACGAAGAGGCGTTCGCCAAGATCCACAGCATCCTGCGTCGTGGTGACATCGTCGGCGTGAAGGGTTTCCCTGGCAAGTCGAAGAAGGGCGAGCTCTCCATCTTCCCGAGCCAGATCGTACTTCTGTCACCGTGCATGCACATGCTGCCAAAGGCGCACTACGGCCTCAAGCTCCAGGACACGCGCTTCCGTCAGCGTTACTTGGACTTGATCCTGAATGACGAGACCCGCGGTGTGTTCCAGACTCGTGGCAAGATCATCAACTTCATCCGCCGCTTCTTGGATGACCAACGCTTCTTGGAAGTCGAGACGCCGATGATGAACATGATCGTCGGTGGCGCGACCGCCAAGCCGTTCGTGACGTACCACAACGACTTGCACATGAACTTGTTCATGCGTGTGGCTCCAGAGCTGTACTTGAAGCAGCTGGTCATCGGTGGCTTGGACCGCGTGTACGAGATCGGACGTCAGTTCCGTAACGAGGGTATCGATCTCACGCACAACCCTGAGTTCACGAGCTGCGAGTTCTACATGGCGTACGCGGACTACAACGACGTCATGACCATGACGGAGAAGCTCTTCTCCGAGATGGTCAAGGAGATCACGGGCAGCTACAAGATCACGATCCAGAAGGAGGTGGGTGAGGAGCCAGTGGAGATCGACTTCACGCCACCGTTCCGCCGCGTCAAGATGGTGCCAGCCGTGGAGGAAGCCACGGGTGTCAAGATCCCGATCAACGACCCTGAGAAGTGTCTGCCAATCCTCGACGAACTGGTTGTCAAGTACGGCTTGGACTGCTCTCCACCTCGCTCGATCGCGCGTCTGCTGGACAAGCTCGTGGGTCACTTCATCGAAGACAACCGCGAGTACTGGAAGAAGCCATTTTTCATTATGGACCAGCCGGTGTACAACTCGCCGTTGGCCAAGTACCACCGCGAGCACGACGGTCTGACCGAGCGCTTTGAGCTCTTCCTGGCCGGCGCCGAGATCTGTAACGCGTACACGGAGCTCAACAACCCGAAGGTGCAGCGCGAGCGCTTCATCGAGCAGATGGAGCAGGCTGCTGCGGGCGATGACGAAGCACAGCCGCACGACGAGTCATTCTGCACGGCCATGGAGTACGGCCTGCCGCCAACCGGTGGCTGGGGCTGCGGCATTGACCGCATCACGATGTTCCTCTCGAACAAGTTCAACATCAAGGAGGTGCTGCTTTTCCCTGCTATGAAGCCGGACGAACAGGTGCACACGGGCGAGAAGGCGAAGGCCGGCGCGGCGGTGGCCCAGCTTTCGCTCGAAGACCTTGAGAAGCGTCTCGCGACCATGACGTTTTTGAACGGCTCGGCGCCATCGAAGGAGGACGCAACCGTGTTCGAGCGCGTCAAGGTCATCGGCAAGGACATCCTCAAGAAGCACCCGAACCTGGACAAGTGGTCCGACTTCGTGAGCGCGTTCCCGAACGAACTGCGCGCCAAGTGGTAAAGAGAGAATCCGAGTGGGCAGTACGGTTGAGTTGCAAAGGTAGATAGACTTATCTACAATGCATGTGCGAAATACATGGAGTTTTTTCATTTGAATGGAATGTATACTTTGCTCAACAGAGATTCAACAATAATGGATGAGCGTGATTGTATTTCCTTTACCGAATTAAATAGTGCGATGCCGAATGCCTACGCCGCTTCGACCGCCTTGACTGCATCCTGCAGCGATGCGAATCGCCCTTCGAGGATGTTGAAATTGCTCCGCAAGATCGGCAGCGCGTCGTCCCATTCATCCTCCTTGATCATCATGAAGTCCGTCGCGAACGTGCTCAAGTAGAACACCATCGTACCGGAGCTCAGAAGCACGCGCGTCTGGCCAGCGACGATGCCGGTTTCCGAGAACCCGAGGTTTGTGTCCCCCACCTGCACCACTTTCCACGAGTCTGGGGATACCATCACACCCTGGTCGCCGCTGGATGCGAGCGTCTGCATCTCCTCAACGAACGCCTTGTCGTACGTCACCACCGAGATGTCATCACCAGTCTCCGAGTAGCTCAGGAACAGTTTACCACTTTGTGGCGATGACGATGCGCTGCAGCTGCTGTTGTGTCCGAAGAGCAGGCGGATGAGGCTGAACATGTGGCGCCGCACGCACGACTTGTCGATCTGCACGAGGAACAAATCGATGTCTGGGACGCTCAGTACGTGGTGATGCACTGCAAGATCCTCGTCTGTCAGTGCGATAACTGGGTTTGGTCGTTCGTCTTGCTCAGAAAAACTTGATTCAAGCTCAAACCCTTTGCCACTCTCCATCTCGACATAGCAAAACGACTCCAGACACCTGATCGCGGTCTCGAGGTCCTCAATCTTTACGAGCACTGCACAACACCGAAAAGGAGAGTGTGAGTCACAGTCCATGCTACGATAACTGCATAATTAGATGAAAACAAGCGCTTACCGTAGTCTGTCTGGTACGTGGAGATCTGGAAGACACTGATGTTGTGCTTTGCGAGCTGTGTCGTGAGCTCCGTCAGCACCGCGAGCTGGTTCAAGAACGCGCCCGTGCCCGCTGACGCGACCTGCAGCGCTTTCCATCGGAGCGGCTCGTACTGCAGCGCTCCATCCGGGAACATCGAGAGCAGCTGCTCTTCAAACACAATCGAGATCTCGTGTTGGGTCTCCACGTAGCTGAGGAACCGCTGCACCGACGAGTCCATGCCGCGGCGCTCGGACGAGTAGAAGAGCAGCTCAAGCAGTGTCGGGATCAGCAGCGCGTGCGTCTGTTGTTGCTGTGCATCGCCACTGCTGCCGTTGGTGGTGCTGGTTTCAGTGGGGGACGACGGTGTCGGCGCGAGAAATGGATGGAACGGGTGCTGGTTCGCGGTCTTCTCGACGCTCGTGATCACCAGCGACGGCGCCAGACAGATGAGCTGTACCTGCGCGTTCGCCATGCTGCTACTGCTGTCTCTCTCTCTCTGGATCTCGACGTGCGGATGTGTGTGTGGATGCGAACAGCTCTTTGTGGCTGGAGGACTCGCGAGTGAGTGCTGCTGCTGATCTTGAGCGGTTGGTTCGTTGACACTCGACTCGCACCCTTTCATCTTCCCCGCGCACGCCGCCATTCAGTCAGACAGGCATTCTCTCGTTGTGCCAGCACATTCGTGCATAGAAAGGGGGTCTCTGTACCCCAAAGCATACAAACTTCGCTGTTACCAACAATACTGTGTGCGCAAGATGTATACGGCCTCTTCCACGCTGAGCCACGAGCGTTTTCTGGTTTTTGATGGAGAAGCCACGCATAATTTCCACGAATAAGCTCGCGTACAATTTTATTTTATTTATAGGATTGGATGAAATGGAAGGATCTATTTTGAAGCTGACCAATGAGAGAATGAGAGAAGGAGAGTGATGGTATGGCCTATTTTAGCGTGGCGAAAAGCAAAATTAGGATCAACAGGCCAATCCTTCCCGCCAACCCCGCGCACGCAAAGAGCGAAAGCGACCGTGAAGCAAGGGAAAGCGGCACGAAGGCGAAGAACTGCGCGTGCGATCGCCACACGAGAGAGCAGCGGAACACGGGCACTTGCGCAGCAGATGACGATGAGACTCGCATGCGTTACGTGCCGCAAGACGGTGGTGGTCGCGTCGGTGCAGGATTGCGTCTCGCGCCGCCCCACGAGCGCTCGCAGCGGCACGTCCCCTGGCAAACTCGGAGGGACTATGCGCAACAAGAGCGGCGATGGCGACTCCAAGCAGTTGGCGGTCGTTGTGAATGACGAAAGAAAATATTTGAAGACACGTGGACAGGAAGCGGGTCTTGTGCATGACGAGATGGCGCGGTGTGTGGAGTGCGACGGATTTTTCCACACCCCGTGTCTTGTGAAACAGCAGCAGCAGAAGCAGGGCGACAAGGCTGAAGAGGTTGGCGATTGGAAGACGAAGACATTCAAGTGCGCGCAATGCAGCAGCACGACGGAGAGAGAGAAGCCTGCTGGTGCCACCAACAGACTACCTCTGCTTGTTCCGGCAGGAGCGCTGAAGTATCTCGAGATTGAGAATGCGGCTCACTCCAGTGTTGGCGGCAAAAACAGGAAGAAATCAACGCAAGCAGGGAAAAGGCTGACTGGTGACGCAAGTGACAGTGACGGAGAAGAGCATGCTGATTGGTTTGTGTTTTCGAAGGAAGTTGAGGTTTGTACAGCATGCCGCCAAGTGCACATCGACAAGACCGACAAAGCCATCTGCAGCTCGTGCAAGGTCTCGGTTATCCACCATAGATGCCATTCGCCAGCAAATTCTGATCATGGCGCTGGGATCACGCAAGCTGAACCCTCGCCATCCGCACAACGAACCAAGAAGAACCCCGGTCGCAAGAGAAAACGTCCACATCCTGGGGACGCAAATGTATCGTGTCACAAATGCTCCAATACCACGAACGTTGCTGGATCGACTGGAGATATTTCTTCGCGAAGCATCGCGATATTAGCGAGACGAAGTGCGGACGCAACAGGAGCCAACGAAGCTGATGACGTGAAGTGGTGGAAATCCTGTCATCAATGCAGTCGCATGTTTTGTCTACAAGAATTCTGCGACCAACAGCCTTCCGATGCTAACCTCAAGATGATCTTGGACTCGACAACTTCCACTGGCGACCTCGACAGTCCTTGGACATGCTTGCATTGCGCGAAGAGTCCAGTATTCGAACCTGAAACGGCATTGATTGTGGAAGCGCCGATCGAGAAGTCCGTCGCTGATCAGCCATCCGTCCAGCCTGAACTCGATGCTTCACCTTCCAATGGCGCAACCATGGCAACAACGCTGATTTGTGGTGGTTGTGAGAAGAAGTTCGAGATGGCTAGCGTTGATCCCCCGGTGTCAACAGTCCCAGATGGCGATTGGTTGTGTGCAGCATGTGTCATCCCTGCTTCTTCGACCACGACTACTACTACTGCTACAAGCATTCCTGAACCAGCTCGTTTGGAAACCTTGCCAGTTTCACAAGAGTTGGTGACGCTGCTTATCTGCGACGGCTGTGAAGGAGAATTCGATTTTGCTCAGCTGATTCCACGTCTGAATGAAGTTCCTTCTGGAGACTGGTTCTGCGGCTCGTGCTCTGGCAACGTCCAACCAACGATGGTACTGCCACCTGTGAATGTAGGCGAGCAGTTGCCACTGGTTGACGTCACTCTGCTGATTTGCGACGGTTGTGAGGGCGAATTTGAGATGGGAGCTCTCAACCCGCCGCTTGCTCACATTCCTGAAGGAGATTGGTTTTGCCCAGTTTGCGAGTCAACAAGGAAGAGCCGAGCAAAATCAAAGAGTCGAAGGGATAAGAAAGGAAAGCGCGTATCGAAGCCGAACAACACTGCGCTTCCGCCGATTCCGACCGCTGCGCCTGAAGGGCTGGTAACGCTGCTCATCTGTGACGGATGCGAGGGAGAGTTTGATGCTTCGCTATTGAACCCACCTCTTGCAGCTATTCCAGAGGGCGATTGGTTTTGCCCGACGTGCAATGTGACGAGATTCGGGAAAACAGCTGCGTCAGGCGGAAGGTCTGGAGCGCATACTTTGCAAGCAACAACAACAACAGTTCGCTTCACTGCAATTGACCAACCAGCTATTGCAGCGAGCTGTGGAGGATGCGGCTCGAATATTGATCAGCAATCGATCGTGTTGACGGCAATTGATCAAATCGCGACTGCGAAAGCACTTCCGCTTTGCAACGGATGTCACAGTACGTCCAGAGTGACTGCTGTCCTCTCAAGTCACAGCGAAGAAGGCAACAAACTGCAAGAAGAAGATGCTGTCGGCAACACTGATTCGCAAGATGGTCATTCGGCTGATCTGGACAGCGTTCCGGGTGCTAGTCGTCGTGCTGGCGGGAAGAAACGCAAGCGTGGAATCGGCTATCAAGCAAAGAGAAGAGGAAAAGCGATGAAGAAAAGCGAAGAACCTCCAAGTATCATTCCAGTTGTCGACGACGAAGAGAGAGCGGAACCCGACTTCCACGCTTCCGGGATGCACATCCCACTGCCTGTTGTTCCGTCATTGAATGGAGTTCACGACGAGATGAACGGAGCGAAGCCGAGTGGAGGAAGTGTGAGTGCAAACACCATGCTTCTTCTCTCTGATGACGATGACAGCGTTTCAGAGGACGAAGCAGAAGACTCTGTCGTCATTGTTTGTGACATGTGTCTTGCTGACTTCAACCTGATCGAAGTGGTTCGGAACACAGCAGTAAAAGCGGCGCCTCCTCCTCGACCCTGGTACTGCAACAGTTGCGTGAGAAGCTTGAAGAGAACCCGAAAGAAGCGACAGCGATTCTCGAAGCAAATGCTGCTGGAAATGCAAATCTACGGCGAGCTTCTTCGGCCGACGTCCGCGAAAGCGTATGACCTGAAAGCTGCTGCACTGCGAGGGAAACCGCCGAAAACAAGTAGCGAACTCAAGAGCATGTTTGCTCTCGTCGGGAAGCGCGTCGGCATTTACCTGAAGTGGGACAAGCATTGGGTGGTGGGGAGAGTTCTGGCGTTTGAAGCGAGTCATCCATCTTTCCACCATGTGGTTCGATTCGAAGACGGTGCCGAAAAGTCACTTCCGCTGTATGCTTTTCCGATGGTCATTGGAACCCAGACGATGCTGTACGTGAAAGTGCCGACGCTGCAAAATCAGTGGTGGCCGGGACAACTGTTGCGCCTAAATCCGATGGCGAAGAAGCTGTTGACACCGGATGCTGAGGACAGCGACGCAGCCATGGCAAATTTCCGTCTTGTGAGCATCTACGCAAGTAACGATTGCAAAGGAATGACTGAGAATGTGTCGTGCTGGGTACCGAAATATCTTTGCAGATCGATGAAGAAGTTCTCTCCTCGTTCTGCTGATGATGCCGAAATCATCGACCCTGCGTCTGCGCAGAACGGCTCGGCCAAGTTTACAGCGTCAGTTGAACGAGCGAAAGCCGAGCGAAGCCGTGAAAATGAAGTGCTTCAGGCAGCATTCCAGAAGTTGATGAAACTGATTTGCGTTCGGAATGAGCATTGGCGGCAACAGTTTGCTGAAGCATTGGTTGGATTCGAGCTCACAGATATCACTCAAGCTGGCAGCTGTGGCACCGACGACAGCCACTGCGGCACGCTCAAAGTTGCACGTGTTGATCCTGAAACGGAAACGCTCGTGCTGGAGAGAGACCAAGTAAAGGTGAACGTGGATCTTGCAAACCCATTGAACCGGTATTTCTTGGCTAAATCTGCGGACTACGCAGAAATCGCGTTGCAGTTTTACAGCTCGAGTGTTGCTGATACTGAGAGTCCACAGGAGAAAGAGACTCGCGCTGCGCTAGATGCTGCTATTAGTAGTATGCCAGTGAACCAAGCAGAAACCCAAGAAGTTGAACCATTGCCGGCGGATCTTCCAGCAGAAGAGAAATACTGTGGTCTGTGTTTGCTTCCTGCTCGAGTGGTGACAGAAGAACCCGTCAATGAGGCTGAGGAAGAGCTTGTGGAATGTGTCAAGTGTTCGCAAAGCTTTCATCTAGCTTGCTGCGATCCACCTCATGACCCTACTCCGCTGCTGAATGAAGAAGATGGAAGCGTGATCCTCGACGATGTGAAGGCGCCATTTGTGTGCAGTAAATGCGCTGTTTGTACCGGATGCTCGAAGCACTTTCATGCACACCAAGATTTCGAGGGTGAAGCAAATGTGGAGTTGAAACCACTCAGCTGGTCGCAATGGCGTCTGCCACTCCAAATCGCCGCACTTTGTGCTGAGTGCGTCCCGTTCTACAATACGAATCAGTTTTGCGCGGTGTGCCTGCGAGTCCTCAACGATGATGCCATCGCGACGTGTATTGGATTGCATTCATGCTCGACGTGCCAGCTTTGGGTGCATGCTGAGTGTGAACCTGATCCACATCCAGCGTTCTCGTCGTGCAAAGACAGCGCAGATTTCGAGCTGGGCGTTCAAGTGGAGTTGCCCGAGGTTCCAGCCTCAGCAAATGGGGTTGATCTATGTGAAAGCAAGCTCTCGTCGGGTAACGACTCAGCCGATGGTGTGTCCGACTCGCTCGCAAAAGATGCGCTGAATGCAGTGTCTAGTCTTGAATACGACTTGGCTGCTGGAGAATCCAAGCCGGCAAGACTCATGGACGAGGAATTCGCGTTCAGGCTGGTATTCAAGGACACTTACGATTCTAAAATCATGAACAAGTACGAGTGTTTGACCTGCAGGAAGAGTCGAATGCTGCAAGTGATCCACCGACTGAAGTCTGAAGATAAGCTGGAACTCTTCAAAGAACCCGTGACGAAGATCATCGCCCCGACGTATTTCGACGTCATCAAGCAGCCCATGGATTTAAGCACCATGCTGAAAAAGACTCTCCAAAACGAGTACACGCGTGTGAACTTCCGAGATTTCCGAGATGATTTCGAGCTGATGTGCTTGAATGCGGTCACCTTCAATTCGAAAGAGCGCGACTTCTTGATTTGGCGAGAGGCTTGGCGGTTTTATGGGCAAGGGCAGCGGATCTTGCGCCAAACAGCCCCAAAGAGCCGTATGAAACATCGAGGCGGCAAGTACCACGATGCATTGGTGATTGCAGCAAAGCGCCAGCTCCCAAATAACTCAGCCATTGGGAAGAAACGACTCCAAGATGGCTCCGATCCTGTGGACGATGATTTTTTCGGCTCAGCAAACGGCGACAACGAGGATGACTTGGACACCATAGAGGACGACAGGGACAATGAAGATGGAAGGGGCGGATCTAACGAACGACTTGATTGTGTGGACGCTCAAAAGCTGAGCGATCGGAAGCCAGACGCTGTACCTGCTGAATCCGTCGATGGTGAGCTGCAACTGAAGAAATCCGAGGCGGTCACAGGCTCATCGGCTCTGTCAAATGCAAGTGCGGCGCCAACTGCGACAAGTGCTGGTGCGTTGAGTTTTGTCGCCCCGACTGCAAAATCCGAAAGGAAAACTCAAGCAGTAGAAACTGCAATTGTCCTTCAGTCTGAGCTCGGCGAGACCCCAAAACCACATTCTGCGATCGAAGTGTTCAAGATGGTGCAAGCGCGCTCGTCTGCTCACACGTATGCCTGGATGGATATGTGCCTCACGTGTGGAAGTGCTGGCCTGAGCAGCGAGATGATCTTTTGCGTCGACTGCGGAGAAGGATTCCACTCCTTCTGCGTGCCAGGAATGACCTCCGATCGGATAAACGGAAGCGACCACCTCCAGGCATTCTGGCGCTGCCAGAATTGCAAGATGTGTGAGATCTGTGGACGACCAGGAGGCGATGGTGATTCCACTGCCTTGCATTTCTGCGGTCACTGTGATCGAGGGTACCACGGATCGTGTATGCTTCCAGCACTCGGCAAACCAAACTACAATCAAGATTTTGGAGATGATGCGAAGGACAAATCTACTCGGATTTATTGCGCAAATTGTGTATTCTGCGAAGAGTGTGGGAAGGACCAGCCCGAGATGACGTACAGCTACGACCGGAGTGTCTGTCTCAGCTGCAGCCAGAGCAAGCAGTTCGAAGCGACCATCAAACAAGAGAAAAGCAAGCCGCTGCTTCAGATCTGGACCGCTGAAGCTCGAAAGCAGAAGAAGGACAGCGAGAAATGCCCTCTTTGTAAACTGAGGTGGGATCCGGAGGACGAAGAGCTTATTCAGTGTGATGCGTGCGAGTTGTGGGCACATCCAAAGTGCGACTCTTTGCTGACTGACGAGCCCGAGAGATACAAGAATCTAGTCGAAGATCCAAGCGCTCTTTACATATGTGGAGTGTGTCGTCCGAAAGAGAGAGTCAATCTGTCGAGTATCTCGGATAGCTGGAAATGCCAAGTGCTGATCGAGATGATTCAGCAGAAACGAGATCAAACGGATGCAAAGTGGAAGGAAGCGAGAGAGCAGTTGGACCAAGCGAAGCAGTGGAAGTACTGGAAGGATCAGACACCCGTGTACTTGTACATTCTTCGTCTCGGCGAAGAGTGCTTGAAGAATCTGGCGTATCGAAGTGTGAACTTTCGAGAAAACTGGACTCGATTCACGAAAGAGCAAGAGCTGACTGCGAATGGTGTCGTCATTCCTTCGTGGCTTGTGCAGAAGGCGAGTCGATACTTGCGATTCAAGCGGTATTCTCGAGGTCCAAAGGCTTCGCTTCGACGCCAAAGTCGGAAGTCCGGCAACTTTTATTCCCAGCACGGTGTCGAGAAGCAGAAAGATGCCAGCGTCATTTCGGCCATCGTCTCCGAGGCATGCAGCTGTGCGGCTCTCTTGGCTTGTGTTCACCTGTTCTATGGATGGCGTCCGTTGCCGAAAGTCGTGTTGCACTTGCTGGACAGCGAAGCCACTACCGATCAAGGACACGAGCGACTGAGCGAGCAAACGATGAAGATGTTGCGCCAAGAAAGCGCGGAGATGACCCTTGACGAAGAGATCGTGATGATCAAGAAACAGTACGAGAGACGAGTTGGGAAGAGACACTTGGTTCGTGAGCAAACTGATGCTGGTGACAGCACCTTCAATGATCGAGGTACCAGCCATGACGTGGCGAGTAGTACAACCTCTCCCTCAAGTAGCAGCCGCGCGGTGATGGCAGCTAATTCTTTGGAGAAAAAAACCGAGATCCCAACGACTCCAGATGATTCCGTGATTGCTCAAGACAGCCCGAAAGCGAAGCAAATGGTCAAAATGACAAAAGCTGCTCCACTATGCGGCTGGCCATCAGCTGACCTCAGTGACAAGACTCAGGATGACTTTGGGTCCACCTCGACTCAACTCGCAGTCAAAAGCAATGCACGTCCAAAGTTCGCGGACAATCGCTTCTGCGCGTTCTGCTTCATGATTGGCGACGATTTGATGTGCGGCCGCCTCATCTACACGGACAAGGATCAGTGGGTGCATGTAAACTGCGCCATGTGGTCGGTCGAGGTGTATGAAACAGTGGAAGGCGTCCTACAGAAATGCCAGAAAGCCAAGAACCGAAGCCGTCTAATCCGATGTGATGCTTGCGGAGTCTTGGGAGCAAGTGTCGGCTGCGCTGTCTCTCGATGCCAGCGCCACTTCCACTTCCCGTGCGCGTACGACTACGGAGTTGTGTTTCTCCCCAATGGCGAGACGTGCTGTCCAAAGCCAGAGCATATCGCGATGGTCTCGCGAAAGCAGAAGCTCATTGCCGCTGCAGCTCCTTCTGCGACTGTAATCGAAACTACTGCTGATGTGACGGCTTTGGATTCATCAGACAAGCAAGATGTTCCTGACGTTGAAGAACACCACATCCACGTGACGACAGAAGTTGGAGATTTCAGCACTGAACAATCGAGTGCTGTACAGCAAAACAACGTCGAAACTGCGGAAGCCCCAGAGACCCAGAGGAGAAGCGATGAGCACAGTGTAGCGCAGAATGAAGGTGCTACTGGTGGCGATCAAGATGAGGCGATGCCCGAGCCTAGTGACCAGGTCTCAGTATCTGACGCTGTTACTGTGAACCTTGAGAGCAGTGCAGAAAGTGAGCGCGGGCTTCATCAAGACACAAGCGAGCAAGCGCCTCAGAGTGATGGAGTTATGGCATCCGACAAACTTGCAATCACTATAGCACCCGAGACTGTGGACCTCGTGTCGATTGAACCCACTACAGTTTCTGAGGAACTGCCCTCTGCAGTCCCTCAACCTCCTGTATCCGCGCCAGTGCTTCCTGTGGTTGATCCATCGCCGGAACCTCGTCGGCACCTGCGCAGTGATCCGCCAATCCCGACGTCTGATCTGAAGAAACAAGGAAGCAAATCTCGGAGACAGAAACGTCCGCAGTGCATCCGACTAGGTGCACTCACGGTTCAGTCGTTTGGGCACATTGTGGTGGGGAACCCGTCGTTTCACAGCCGCGAGGCGATCTTTCCGCTCGGGTTCAGAAGCACTCGCATCTTTTGGAGCTCTCGCTCCCTGCAGACTCGATGTCTGTACGAGTGCGTTGTCACAAGCACTGACATCGAAGACCGCCTGAAGGAGAAAGGAAAAAAGAGACCTGCGTCTGACCACGAGAAACCGAAAACTCGCGCACGTGCAGTTTTCAAAATCGTTGCATCGGATGACCGAGATCGCCCGATCGTGGCGTTCACTGCTGACGATGCGCTCATCGAGCTTCGAGGTCGCCTGGTGGCGCTGTACGAGAACCAGCAGTACTGCTTCGGCAGCAGCTACGACAAGAACCCGTTCATGAGTCGGAGTTCGTGGTTCTCCTACGGTCTCTCTGGAGCGCATTTCTTTGGTTTTGGCGTTCCTGACATTGTGAAAGAAATTGAGCAGCTCCCACACGCAGCGACAACGAGCATCAGTCGGAGCCTGATTTCAAAAAAACTCCTCGCCAGCTCTCCAGTTGGTGGTTCAAGAAAGAGACGCTACGAAGAGATGAACATTGCCTCTCCTGTGATCAACGCCGACGCTGCGGCGAATGCTAGCGAAGAGGTGTATGTGTTCACACAGCACTTGCCGACGTCGAAGCAGTTTGAAGACGCGCTGCACGAAGTAGAGCAGCTGGTGGTCGCCGAAGAACGTGCGCGCCTGTCGTCCGGATCGACACGAACTGATGGGTACGAAGGACATCTGGCCCAGGGTGACGACGATGGTGCACCACGTGCAGCTCCGATCCGCCGTCGCTTGAATAAGCAAGCGACCCGAGAGACACCAGAGACCCAATCGTCGGCAAACGGAACAGCCAACAGCAGCAGTGCTAATAGCAACAACATCAGCAACAGTACAGCGAACGCTAATGCTGCCGCCAATGCCAACGCAGGTGGCGCGAACACGAAAGGGAGTAGCGGCGTTGCGATGGACCTGGAGCATCTGCCGATCGCAATGCAGTACCGAGAGCTGCGCCGTCGGCCGTTTGATGAACGCCTGGAGGTGCGCAAATCCAAGATCCACGGCTACGGGCTGTTCACGAAAGAGACGATGGCGGAGGGCCAGATGATCGTCGAGTACCAGGGGCAGATGATCGCGCAGGACGTCGCGGACGAGCGGGAAAAGTACTACGAGGAGATCGGCATCGGCAGTTGCTACATGTTCCGTCTGGACGAGAAGACGATCATCGACGCGACGCGCGTGGGTAACCTCGCGCGCTTCATCAACCACTCGTGCGACCCGAAGGCGTTTGCGCGCGTAGTCACCGTGGAGGGGAACGAGAAAAAGATCGTGATCTTCGCCAAGCGCGCGATCGAGGCCGGCGACGAAGTCACGTACGACTACAAGTTCCCGATCGAAGACGAAGCCATCCGCTGCGACTGTTCGGCGCCGAACTGCATCGGGCGTATGAATTAAGCCCAGTCGGAATTGGAATTATGGTCATAAATAAGAAAAGTCTGAGCATGTGCTTATGTATTCGCATTGTTCTCGGTTGTTCATGCAACAAAATAGAGATCTTTTAGAGCTCAGTCATGAAGCTGGCCACGAAGGTGCCTTTGGTGTACATCTTCAGATACACTTTGCGCACAGGCGCGTTCGGTTCGTATCCACTGTAGCTGATCCAGCTGTAAAGTGTGCTGTAGCAGTCAAGTGAGGAGTCGTAATAGCACATTCTGGCCGAGCGTGAGTAGCTGGATGTTGCCTCATACATCCATCCCTCCTGGAGGGAACAGATACGACTTCACAACCCTATATTCCTACCTTATATATATCATTTATTAATATTATAGATAATAATGGAAAAGAGCCCGTTTAAAATATAACATGCATTACTCGAGGTGGTTCCATCATAGCACCTTCAAGTTACCCTCATTTCCAGAAAGGAACCACACCGCACGCACCACCAAGCCCACCAGCGCCACCAAGCCCGCCCGCCAGCTCAATAATGAAAAGCGCCTCTTCATCGACAGCTACTGCGCATGCAATCACCCTCCTGCTCGACTCCTGTCGCAAGGGTGACTCCGTCCTCGTGTGGCAGCTGCTGCTGTCGCCCACGGGAGCAGTTTCCGTGGACACAGTCGGCACGGAAGGCAAGACCCCCCTCATCGCAGCAGCCAAGCACAGACACCCCCGGTTGGTAAACACTCTTCTGGGTCTCGGAGTGAGCGTGGATGCCAGGGACGCGAACGGCCAAACGGCGCTCCATTTCGCTGCGTTTCACAACCGAGTGGGAGTGGTGGCAGTGCTGCTGAATCATCGCGCGGATGTCGATGCGGGAGATGTAGCAGGCTGGACGCCGCTCTGCGTTGCAGCGCACAGCGGCCACGAGCACGTAGTATCTCTGCTGCTGAAGCACCGCGCCGACATGAACGCTAAAAACGCGATTACCTTAACGCCGCTGTATCTCGCTGCTCAGAACACCAAGTGGATGTCGTTGCTGCGCTCTTGATCCATCAAGCCAAAGTCGACGTCGCAGATCGAGATGGTGTTACCCCTCTCTACACCGCTGCTCAAAACGGCCACGTCCTCGTTGTGTCTGTGCTGTTGGCGTGTGGAGCATTCATCGATGCTGTAAACAAGAAATGCGTATCTCCACTGTCAATCGCCACGCAAAATGGCAGAGCGAAAGTGGTGGCAGAACTATTGAAGCATCGTGCGAACGTGAACTTAGCAGATCGAGATGGTGTAACCCCACTTTACCTCGCTGCTCAAAATGGCCACGCCGGTGTGGCATCCCTACTACTATTGAAGCACCCAGCGACCGATTCCCTTCGAGCCGTGGCTGTGAACGGATGGACCCCTCTTCATGTTGCTGCTTGCTTTGGATACGTGAACGTGGTGTCGGCTCTACTGACGCATTGAGTAAATGTGGGTGTCGCAGACTTAGTTGAAAACATTCCGCTCCACCTCGCTGCCGAGCGAGGTCATGTGGATGTAGTGGATCTACTATTGAAGAAACACGCAAACGTGGATGCTATCAAAGCAATCGGGGCAACGCCGCTCTACATCGCTGCACAGAACGCACGTTTGGACATGATGTCTGCGTTGATTGACCGCAGTGCGAACGTGAATACAGCGCTTGCGAGCGGACCAACGCCTCTTTTTACCGCTGCGAGCCTGGGGAACTTGGACGTGGTGACTTTGCTCCTGGAACGTCAAGCGCATGTGGATGCTGCAAATGCGAACCGAGCAACTCCGTTATACATCACTGCCCAGCACAATCGCAAGCAAGTGGTGACTGTGTTACTTGCGCGTCAAGCGAACGTGAATGCTGCACAATCGGATGGATTGACTCCACTCTTTGTTGCTTCGCAGAACGGACATGGGAATATCGTGGCTGTGTTGCTGAAGCACAACGCACACGCGAATGCTGAAACTGTGAGTCAAGCGAGCTCGCTTTTTATCGCCTGTCAGAACGGCCACGTGGATGTGGTGGCTGCGCCGTTGAAGTATCAAGCAAAGGTGGATGCTGCGAACGTGAATGGAACAATTCCGCTTGCTACCACTGCTCAAAACGGTCACCTAAAAGTAGTGTCTCTTTTATTGAAGCATCGAGCGAAAGTCGAAGCTGCAAATGTGAACGGAGCAACTCCACTGTGCGTCGCTGCTCACGAAGGGCGCGTCGACGTCGTGGCACTGTTACTGAAGCACCAAGCAAACGTGAATCCTACAACCTTGGATGGAAGAAGTCCTCTTCATATCGCTGTTGAGAACCATCGCTTGGGCGCGTTTCGTGAGCTGTTGAAACATCGGGCGGTGAACCTTCATGCTGCAAGTTTACACGGTTGGACTCCACTATACACGGCTGCTTCTCGCGGTTACGTTGACATGGTGTCGCTGCTGTTGAAGTGCCAAGCGCGAGTGAAAGATTCAACTGCAAATGGATGGACTCCACTCCACATCGCTGCTTGATGTGGTCACCGCGACGTGGCAGTTATACTGTTGTCACATCAAGCGAGCGCCGACGCTGTGGAGGAGAAGGGGTTAATTTCTCTCCATTTTGCTGCGGCACAGGGCCACGACGCTGTGGTGGCTCTTTTGCTAAAGCACATCGCGAATGTCGATGTCTCATCTGTGAACGGACGAACTCCACTTCATGTGGCTGCTGAGAGCGGCCACGTCAAAGTGATGGCGGCATTGTTGACTCATGGAGCTAACGTCGATGCTGTAACAGTGGATGGATCTACTCCGCTCCACATCGCCGCTTGCCGTGGCCGTATTGAAGTCGTGACCTTGTTGGCATCTTCGCGTAACTCAACGCTGGAAGTTACTGACGCCCAAGGAAACACCCCAATTATGGTTGCTGTAAGGTCGGGGCAGTTCGATGTGGTGAAGCTTCTCATTGGTATGGGGGCATTTGTGTATGTCCGTGCTACTGATGGTGAAACGGTGCTGGTGTCTGCTGCTCGATGGCGAGACTTGAGCATGATTACGCTGCTCTTCGATCTCAGGCATTTGTCATCGAAACGTACAGCTGATGGACAAAAGTCGCTCCTCTCAGCAAGTATTCAAACACTAAAGGAGTATTAAGAGCATACGTTTGAGTTCCAGCAACTGTGGGCTCGAGTTGCTGATCGGGCAATGAATATCTACGGTCGACTCGCCGAATCTTCTGACTCAACTCAAGACAGCAACTACCAGCTTATCATCGTCATCTTTCACTTCGTCCGATTGAGAAAGGTATGTTCGTCACGAAACGTGTTCGTCCGACTCGCTGCAAGCGACACGATCGCTACCCGCTTTCGCGACCTCCACACCGATCTCACGGTATTGGAGCAAGGTTCGAATTCAAGTTCGTTTGATTCAACGCACGCTGGCTGGGAAGCACAACACATCAAGGACGAGCTTGCGCTATTGAAGACACTCCGAGAGACAATAGAAGATGCGATGGCCATCGAGTTCAATCAAGAAAGCAAAGAAACTCAAGTGAAGGTTACATCACTTCTTCAACACAAAGTGCGAGTGCACGGGGACAAGTGCAGCCCGGATCTGCTGAACCTGCTGGAGTTGTCGTTACGCGAAGTGCGGGAAGCTTCAACTGTGGTACTACCGGATGTTCCAGATTGGTTTATTCCCTCGCAGGAGCTAGATGCTGATCAAGTTGGCAAAGTTAATGGTAGCACCACACGCGCATCTCCAGTGCGCGGGGTGTGGACCAATTCAGCGGTGATGGTCAGCCAGCATCGAGTGACGCGTTCCAAGTTTATGGACTCTGTGAAGAAATGCCATAGCTTGAGCCATTCAAACGTGGTCGAGGTATTTGGCGCACCGTACCTTCAGTCTCCATCCATAGCTGTGTTCGAGAATGCGCTAAGCGCAAGTTTGCGGGAGTATCTGTCCCGACATGAGAACAAACATATGCTCTGGCAGAAGCTGTTTGAAGTATCACTCGGACTCAAGTATCTTCATGAGCGCGGTATTACTCTCGAACACCTTCGATGTGATGACATTTGGGTCAGTACAAACGGCGCTGCGAAGATCAACGCATTCGCGTGCATTCTGCCAGTTGAAGATACAGACGACAGTGAGCAGTGTGAACGTTGGCAGGCTCCAGAGAAGCTTCGCGGAGAAGTGGCTTCCATTGCATCCAGCGTGTCCGCCCTTGGGACGTGTGTGCTGGAAGCTTGGACAGGGAAAGCGCCTTGGGAAGATAATCCGAATAGTGCATGGAAGGGCAGTGTTGCCTCCAAGGTTAAAAGAGGCTTTCTCCCGGAGCTTCCCCAGGGAATGACCTCAGAGCAGAAAACAATTCTTGAAGGAATGTGGCTCACCGATCCGTCTAAGCGACCGACAATTTCAAGCGTGGTTCTTCGACTCGAGGACCTTGCGGATGAGCAGAAATCCAAGCTCAGGTCCCGTAGTAAAGCCAAAGCTGCAAAGATCCAGCCGTTCGATATTCAGCGCTTCGTGTTCTTAAATCTGGAGTCTACGATTCCAGGTTTCCTGGATAACTTGGAGTGGAGATGCGAGTATTACAGTGAGTCTAAGGGAGCTGTTCAATACATCCTCCGCCGAGCGCGTGGTGTGTACGAGCTGCTGCAGATTCAGCACAGACTGCCAA
>JALBYZ010000427.1:0-28519 GCA_038050575.1 Globisporangium mamillatum | reverse complement strand
TTTGTGCTTGTTCGTCCGACAATGTGGAGCAGTGGCATTCCATACCGGTTGGTTCGATACGTGGAGTCTATCTGGACCTCCTGGCTGTAGTTCTTGGTAAGCCGAATCGCGTTCTCCATCACCAACAGTAAATTCGTGCAACGGTTCTCTTTATCGTGTTGCGAACTGAACTTCGTGCTGTCTTCGCTCATCTTCTCGAACAGGAGCTGCATCTCACTCTTCCCTTCGAGATCTTCACGCTTGATCAGCTTGCGCGTGTTGTAAATGTCACGGTGGACGAGCTGGCACTCATCAGGTCCGCTATTGAGGACCTCCAGAATATCGGACGCCGAGGACCCACGATCGCTCATATTTCGGATGATTTCTTTCTGCATTGGGGTCCGAACGCGAGCTTGTGGCTGTGACTTGATGTCGGACGTCTTCTTGTGGTTGTGCTCAGCGTTCTTAAACACGATCGTCCACAAGCCAGCTCTTTCTTGAATCGTAGCCTTCCACATGCACGCGCAGAGATGAGTTGAAGTCTTTTTCTGCCGAGGCTCTGCTCGAGTCGGCTCTTTAAATATCCCACCACGCCCGCAGACGTACACATGCTTTGTTGGAACATCAGTTTTCATCCGATCCCTGTTATCTCGCTTCTTCTTTATCGTGAACCTTAGCTGGTGGAAGTGAGTCTTCACGGCCTTCACAGCGTCTTCTGCCGTCGAGAACGCTTCTCCACTCTTTGCACGAAACTCGGACACGTCCAGCCCGAGCGATCCTGTTGTACTCGACATCCTCGGCCGCAACTCCTCTTCGTGCTCTTAGCAAAGCCGCTTCTGTAGTTCTCTCGCTCGTACTGGTCCAGCTCTGATCCGTCGCACCTGAACACATCACACATAGAGACACAAATCAGGATTACAGCCTCGAATCGCAACAGTTCACGCGGCTACTATCGGTTCTCTTGCTCTTCGTGTGACTGTCGAAGTCCACGCTGTCACGACTGACGTGTCTGACAGTCGTGCATTGCGCATCAAGCCACGAGCCGTAGATCCACACAGTTTCCGCCTGCATCTCCATGAGCGGGCCTTTCATCCTGCTGTGCAATGTGTACGCAAGGCGCCGCGCAACATTCGCTATGTCTGTCGTATCTCACTTGTCTACACTGGCGCGCGAGCAGCAGCTAACGAACACGCACACCCACACAAACACCAAGCTCCTCATCTGTGTAGAATCCATTCATGCTATTTGTATGCATGCTTACTTGTTTGGGACGCGGATGTTGATACACTGACTCTGAGGGCGAAATCTCTGCGGAGCGACGAGCTGCAGTGTGCACAATCTTCTCCAACGCGGGACGGTCTCTGTCGACGTACCTTTCCTGCTTTGACCGCTCGTTGCGCACTCCTCCTTCGTTTGTATTCTTCGTATTTCTATTCGCTCCATTCGCTCAATGGCTCGCTCTCGAGTCAACCACGCGAGTGACGTGACACCTCGTGATAGTGACACCGACATTGCGGTCTCGAAGAGCTGAATACCGCAAGCTGTGATGAATATCGATGGGTCTCTGACAAAAGCGGTCTCACTAATGCTCATTTCAACTAGACTGCATTTTCAATTTACCGTCATAGTCTGTTCATGGGGTCCTTGTTGCTGGGTTCACTACAAAGGTCCCAGGCAGTGTGCCATCCTCAAAGTAATGGCGATCTTCACAGCGAGCGAGCTCTCAGCCTGCATAATGTTTGACTATTGAACCAAGTTGGCAACTTTGAATTTTACAAGCTACAGACGATCCAGCTCACTGCAAACATTGTACAGGAATGCGCTCGACTGACCGACGCTTCAGAGGCGTCAAACAGCGTCAAGGTTGACGCTGATGCCTCTTGACTCCTCGCCTCGAAGCTGATTACCTCATGAAACTTTATACTCAAATTCATCCTCTCTAAATTGATATTTGATTACGGAATGGGGGGGCTGGGATCCAAACGGGGGGGGGGGGCTGTGGATCGGCCCTCATAGACTTTGCGTTTCCACATTTCATCAATGGTTCCTCAGGTCACATATTTTTGCCTCAACATCTGTTTTATCCAATTCAGCACTTCACTAACCACGTCACTCCCACGAGGGTTGTCTTGCTCTGACTCTACCACACAGCCCTCTATTCCCTATGTCTTTATAGCAAGGTGCATAAATATTCAATTGTATACATCATCACATTTTAATACCGTCCATTTAATGACATTTAGTCTCTAATCCAGCTCTCTTCCCTCTTCCCAGTATGAACGTCATTCAGTCAGCCAATCTATCTGGCAACACCCACACGCACAGGCAGTGTCACAAAGGAAGAGAGGTGATGAACTACACGCAGCCGCACGGCCGCGTGAGCGCGCGCGACCCGCGCGGGGACCGACGCCGCGCAGGCTGGGACCTGCGCTTCGGCGTGCTCATGGTCTTCCCGCTCATCTGTCTCATCGTCGTGCTCTACGAGTTCCTTTACCTGCAGCAGTACACGGCCAACGAGACGCAGGACGCCGCGCTACAGGAGCGCAGCGCGCGCTTGCGCCGTGATGAAGACCTGCTCGCCGCCACGCTCGTTCCCCCCAAGGCGAACGCGGCGCCGAAGAAGCTCAAGACGATCGTTGATGGGCGCCGCACGATGATCCTCATCGCCAACTACCGAGACTCGAAGAGGTACTGTGGATGAGTTTTGTAGACGACCGATTGCTGTTAGATATCTGGAGAAGAGGGGGGGGGGGGATTCGCTTGATGCTGGTCACATGCCCAGTGTGCGTGTGTCTATGTATGTATATATGCATGCATTGTGTGCTTTGATGTATTGCGCGTTATCGCTCACACACAATCGCGTCTTGTTCTGTGCATACGCATGGTCTAAATCTCTAGATGCTCGGAGACGCTTAAGTCGATCTTCGACAACGCCGCGTCGCCGGAGCTGGTGAAGATCAGCATCTTCGACCAGATTTACGTCAAGGACGGTGAGAAGCAGTGCGTCGAGGTGTTCTGCGAGCTCGTGGGCGAAAGCGCGTGCCGCCGCAACCAAATCGTGTCGAGCCAGATCGATGCCGCCGAGGCCAAGGTACGCATTGAGTCTATGGAATGCTCCCTTTCTTCTATATTGACACAATGTGCTAACAACGTGCGTTCTTGGGGATGTGTGTGTATTCTCTAGGGCCCGACGGCCGCGCGTTACGAGACGGAGAAGGCGATCACGGACGAGGATTTCTGCATGGCGATCGACTCGCACCTGGTGTTCATCGACAAGTGGGACGAGAAGGTCGTGGCGCAGTGGGAGTCGGTGAAGAACCCGAACGCGATCATCACGGTGTACCCCAAGTCCACGGAGCACATGGTCAACATGGCGACCGACACGAACGTGCAGCTCATGTGCAACTCGCGTATCGAGTCGGAGGACGCGGACTCGATGATCCAGTACGGTGCGCCAATCTGGCTTGACAAGAAGAAAGTGACCAAGCCGCGTCTGATGTCGCAGCTCGCTGGCGGCTTCAACTTTGGCAACTGCAAACAAGCGCGGGAGATCCGCAACGACCCGTACACGCCGTACCTGTTCCACGGCGAGGAGTATTCGCGCGCGGCGCGCCTCTGGACAAGCGGCTACGACTTCTACGTGCCGTCAGAGGACATCGTATACCACTGGTACGAGCCGCGCAAGGTCGTCTGGGAGCGCGACTGGGGTGAGCGTTACGTGGTGCAGCAGGCCTCGAAACGCCGCATCCGCTATGCACTCGGCCTGCCCGTGACGAAAGAGGACTTCGACCGCACGGAGCTCGACAAGTTCAGACTCGGCAACAAGCGCACGTTCAAGCAGTGGATCAAGTTCTCCGGCATCGACCCGCTCGCCAAGTACATTGGCACGGACGTGGAGCAGTTCCAGAACTGTGGCGAGCTTGAGTTCGTGCCGTACAACAGCTAAGTTCAAGTGCCTTAGGTAAAGTGCTCAATTGCATTGGCATGGGGCATTTGAAGTGATCACTGGGTAGAGACTGACTGAATAAGTGCGTGACTGAAAGTGAGAGTGGAGTGGATGAATGAATGAATGTGCATCTTGCTTTTTTTACTTGTTGCTATAACTTTTGGACTGATATTCCACACTACAGGAGGGAATTACTACTGCGGAGTGAACGACAATTGCTGGAGTTTGACTGCATTCTTAATGCGCTCAGGCGGACCCCTTGCACTACTCAGTGGACAAGCTTCTCGGCGAGTGCCTTGATCTCCGCGTAGCGCGTGGTCTTCTGCTGCCACTCGGCTGGCACTGGGTCGCTGCCTGGGGCCGCAGCGGCCGCCGAGACCGCGCCGATGATGATCGAGCGACTGCAGTTGTCCCCACCCGCCACTATGTTGGCGCGCACGGCGTCCACGTAGTTGTCCGAGGTGAGCAGCACGAAGAGCGAACCCTGGAGCACGCCCGGGAGCGAGCACGGCTTGCCGTACGCGCCGACCGCCGCGATGGTGCTCGCGAACTTCTTGGCGCTCACATCGTCAATCACCTGCTGAATCTGCGTGCGCGTGGCGGCGCCTATCTTGTCGTTCGACGGGAGAGTTGCGATCGCGTCCTTAATGGACACTCCTTGCACGACCTGCTGCAGCAGCAGCGCGGTCGCAACGGCGGCCTCTTCGGCCTCCTGGCCAATCTGGTGCACCTTCGTAGCCTGCACCACCTTCTCCAGGAGCACGTCCGTGGGAGCGTCAATGTAGCGCGCGAGCAGCACCGGCACCTTGGTGGCGCCCTGCAAGTCCTTGCTCTCGGACGCCAAGTCCGGGTACTTGAGTCCGGCGTCGCCCTTGACCACGAGCTCCTTGAAGATGTGGTTCAAGCGGCCGGTGTACGCCTTGGCCGCGAGGTACGAGACCTGGCCGAACTCCACCGGGTCGAACTCGCCGCGCGTGGCCACGTCCTGCAGCAGCGGCAGCACCTCGTCGCCGTACGGGGACAGCGCGCCGCTCTCATAGTTGTAGAACGGACACGACGGCGGCGTGAAGAACTCGGGGTCGCTCGGCTTCTGTGCCACGAAGCCCGCGAGCTTCCCGTCGTCGTAGATCCAGTGAAGCCCCATGGTGGCGGCGTCGCTCACGAAACCGCCGACGACCGCGGCGAGCGCGCGCTGCTTTGGGATGGAGAGGGCCATTGTGGTTGAGAGAGACAAAGGTGGTCGTTGGGTGCGTGCAGCGAAGTAAGTTGTGGAATGAGGAAGAGCTGCATGGGCAGTGGGTGACCTGCTCGTGGTCGCGGAATGGAACTGCAGCGTCGCGAGCCCAAAAAAGAGAGCGGCGATTCCCAGGATCGCGACGGCGTAATGTTGCGGCAACTGTTTGCGTTGCGCCTGCGAGCGCATCTCTGCCTGTCTGGTTTCCAGTGTGAAATTCGTACGTAATCGAATCGCTGAGACGATTACTTGATCACAGCGATTTGCAGAATGAGGTCGAATGAAAATGGAAGCACTCTTTTTACACCTGGTCAAGATCCACAATTTCTCCGATAGTAACGCGTTTCAATGCTGGTCAAGACTATTTTAAGAGAGCTTGCGCGATCTTTCGTGTTTCCCCAAACTGCGTTGAGAAGCACGCATCAGACTTGCAAATACTATACCAAAGCTCCTATGTCGTCCTGCACACAAAACTCAAAATCGGGCGCTGCTGACGCAAGCAAGACCGTTTCCGAGTTTAAGTGACCCAATTGGAGCACTGAAAAATCCCACGTGGTACGTGCGACTTCTATTGAGATGGTGCGAAATTTGGTGGTGGTAAATCAGTGCATTGAGATTTGAACCACACGATTTACGGAGATTTGATAGAGCGTGATATACGACAGTGATGTGGTGATTGTGAGACTCAATGCTGTACTAAAAGAAGTGATTATATTCTATCTTAAGTCAGTACTTTATCTTCAACGAGGCTACGCAATCCAAATTAAATGGATCGAATTGCAAAGATTTGAAGAAGAGTTCAATTCGCAACAGGCCTGAGAGCTACTTCTTGTCGAAGAACTCGTTCGATAAAAAGTTGAACACGAAGGAAGCGAAGAGACCTTTGATCGTTTTGAATATTCACTGACTGAATGGGAATCATACTCGATTTCGTTCTTGTTAGCACAATCCATGCCGAAAACTGACATTCATTTCATGCATCGAGGAATTCATGCAGCTTATGCAACATGATGCAGCGACTGCAATTTGACGCTGTTTATCTCGTCCACTGTCCACCCTACACAACTCCGTGCGGATTTCAGTCAGAGTCTGGACCAGTCAAACAGCACAGCACCACGATTTTGCCGAGCTTTCATATGAAGGACGGACAAATGGAGCACGCATCTTGAAGAACTATTCGCGATGAATGGCCTCTTCAACTTGCCAAAAACATATCACCAGAATTAAAAGAGCAATAACAATGTGTCAATTATAAAACTAGTATCTTTCCGGTACCGAATTACCAATATTGGAATGATGGCTCATTTACCTATATTAAATGCATTTCCTCTTTGGAAAGTATGCCTCATTTTGAAAAATGTTTTGTTTCAGTATAGCACCCACATTATCACGTACAGCCTTTTGGCTCAGAAGTCTTGCTGGAGCGAGTGCATTGACAGAAACATGAAGTTAACGCCGGAGCAGCAGCGCCAGGCGCTGGCGGCCCTGGGTGCCAGACGCACGACTGCCACCAAGCGCGACGGCAACTCGGGCATCGTAGCTTTCGCGGTGGTTGTGGGCTCTGCGTTCTTCGCCATCCCCTTTGTCATGCACTTCTCCAAGGTACATGCGCGCTTCCATAATGCCATAATGCTCGTACATGCACACAAGAAGAACGCGCGCTCAGCTTGCATGAGACTGACCGGCGCGTATTAACTGGCTGTATATGTATACCTGCGTGTGCGCCTGACAGAGCGAGAACTACACGCGCAAAGAGGACGCGCTCAACGCGACGCAGATCCGCCGCGGCGTGTACCTCAACACGGGCTCCAAGGACGCGGGCGTGGACAAGGACTGGGACTTCTACACCAACACGTGGCGCGGCCGGCGAGCCGGCGACGTCGTGCGCAAGCCCAAGAGCGCGGACGGCGCAGCCAACAGCAGCTCCACAGAGAGTGCGCAGCAGTAGCTATTGGCCAACAGTACGAGGTACGGCCATCCCATCCAACCATATGTAGCTCTTCAGAAAGAAACCCATCATATTAAACACAATGAAACCCAGGCAGCATGTACGTATGTACTGTATCGTGATGTGTATTGATTGGTGTATGAATAGGTATGTGTGTGTATGTGTGTGGTAGGTTTACTTCTTGAGGTTGGCGTACTTGGCCTTCTTGGCCTTCTTGTGCACCTTGTCGCCGCTCGCGCTCACCTCCTCGCCACCCGCAGCCTCGCGCTTCTGCTGCTTCTTCTTGTTTTTGACCTGCACGACCACAGAGCCCTCGGCAGTGACCTTGGAGCTCATGAGCGCCTCGTCCCAATCGGCGTCTTCGCCGCGCACGGCGTACTTCATGAGGTTGAGGTTCTCGAACATCTCCTTCTGCAGCTTCTTCTTGGCCTCGCTGGCGCCGTCACGCATCTCGTCGGCGAGGCTCTGCTCGGTTGGCCGCATGTCCTGCGAGATGCCGGCCACCTTGGCGGTCTTCTTGTCCTGCTCCTTCGACTCCTCCTCAAGCTGCTTCTCCATCACGCTCTCCACCTGCGCGAGGAACTTGCGGATCGCCTTGTTGAACAGCGCCAGCAGCTGGTTCGATGGCACGCCCAGTTCCTTCTGGATCACGTCCACCGACTGGTGCTGCAGTCCGATGCTCACGAGGATCGCGCGCTGCAAGTACGACAACGTCATGTTCGGGAAGCGCTGCAAAAAGTAGAGGCGGCCGAGCGACGGGATTAGGTCCACGATCATGTGGTAGTCCACGAGGTTCTTCGCGTACGACTTGAGGCGCTTCACGTCGTACGGTGTGATCACCATGTTGAGCTCCTCGGGCTTGATCTCGCCCGTGGCGCTGCGCTGCAGCGTGCGGGTCTCACCCGCTGGGGTCTCGCTGCCGTCCTTCGTCGTCGCCTTGCTGGCGGCTTCGTCGCTCAGCAGACTGAGTGAGAGCGCGCCTGGGAACGTCGCGAACTCGTACGAGAGCAGCGACACGAAGCGGCGGCGCGCATCCGCCACGAATTCATCGAGCCAGCCGGCCGCGGGCGACTCCGGCAGGTCGTCGCAGCGCAGCGAGCGCAGCATGATCGCCGTGTGCTCGCCCGTGAGCTCGTTGGCTGTCTGGCGGATGTACACCGACTTGAAGCCTGCGCGCGACCAGAAGTTGTGCAGGCCGAGCGTGAGACCAAACGACGTGCCGAACCAGTGCAGGCGCTCGCACGGACGCTCGTCGATGGGCAGCAGCAGCGGCGGCAACGTCTTGCGCGGCTTGATCTTCTCCTTGAGCAGCTTGGCGGCCGCGTCCTCATCTTCGCCGTCCTCATTGGCTTCCTCCTCCTTCTTCTTGGCGGCCGTGGTTTCTTCCTCAGCAGTCTGCACGTCGCTCGTGATCTCGCCCTGGTAGTACTTGGTCAGCAGGTCGATCGCGCGCGAGCCGTAACCCATGCCCGTAACGTCCGGGTGCGTGGCGATGCGCACCACGCGAGCCCCCGAGAGCGACGCGAACTCCGAGTCCTGAAACTGCTGCGAGACCGTCCAGGGGATCAGGTCGCCCGACGCGCGCTGGCCTCGCGCCAGCTGCGCCTTGACCGACTCCTTGGAGATCTCGCCTTCCAGAGCCACCTGCACGACGCAGAGCACGTCTGGGAGCTGGCCGGCGTTGCCTTGCGATTCAGCGGCGGGGCCGAGAAGCGCGAAGATGTGGTGTGCCGGCGCGTCCGAGAGCAGCTGCAGGTCGTTCGGCTGGTTCTTGTAGTGCGACGATACGTAGAGCGACATGATGCGCTGCAAGAAGCTCTCCGAGAGCTTGTGGTACGAGAAGAGCGAGTCGCGATTCACGTAGTAGAGCTCGCAGTCCTTCGGATGCGGCGTGCCGGCCACGATGCGGTGCGACGCGCTCGTGGCGTCCAGGCACAGCAGGTCGTTCAGCCACTTCTCTACCGGGTCGTTCAGCGCGTAACGGATTGGGATCGACAGCGTCACTTCGCGCAGCACGCGTCCGGTCGCCGAGCCCGAGGTCACGGCGTGCGCGGCATTGCTCGCCGCCTGCCAACGCTCCTCGTGTAGCTTGCGCTCGCCCTTGCGCTGCTTGTTGTCGCCGCGAATGCTCGACGCGGCGTGCGCGGCGGCGTCGCCAGCGCTGCCCTGCTGCTCGCGGAGCTTCTGGATGAGCTTGAGCGAGAGCGAGCGGCCCGTGCCTTCGTACCCGTTGATTGTAGACGACATGAACACAAGGTACGGACCGAGCAGCTTCTTGACCACGGGCAGTGGGATCGCGGCGGCCTCATCGATCGCCAGCAGCTCGGCCTGCGCGAGCTTCTCGTGGTGGTTCGGCTGGATATACTGGATCGTCTGGCGGTGCTCGCGGAAGATGTTAACGCGCACGATGGCATTGTTGAACTCCGGGTTGGTACTCTGGATAATCTCGTAGTCCAGGTGCTCCTTGTACTTGAGCGCGTCAAAGCCCTTGAAGATGAAGTCGAAGACCGTGTTGAGGTTCTCTGGCGACGGCGCCGTCACGAAGATGTTGCTGTAGCCGTACGCGACGGCAGCGGCGAGCGACATGCCCAGCGCCGCCGACTTGCCGCGACCGCGCGACGCTGTGAGCGCCACGGTGGAGCGCAACGTCTTCTCGGAAATCGCCTCCACGAACGTCAGGATCGCCTTGGCCTGGTCCAGCGTGCGCGCCTGGTCCACGAGCGCGCCGACCGGCTGAGTCTCACGTAGCGACTCCTTGAGCTCCTTGAGCTCCACCTGGTCCTTCGTCAGCTCCGAGTCTGAGTCCGACGGCGGCAGCGCCTCGATCTTGCGCGCGTGCTTGGAGATCGGCAGCACGTTCAGCTCGTCGTCCAGTACGATGCAGCGCTCGCAAGACGAGAGTGAGAGAATGAAGCGTTCGTTGAAGCGCGCGACGACGTCCTGGTGCGACTCAGTGCGGAAGCGCGCGTGCACGTCCATGCTCATTGTGTAGAGCTTCTTGAGACTCGACATGGTGCGCAGCAGCAGCACGCAGACGCCGCCGCCCTCCACGGTCTCGATCGTGCGCGCCATGATGTTGGGCGTGATCGCCTCAAAATCCTGGAGTACGCACATGCCGTAGGTGGAGCCGAGGATCTTGTGCGTCTCCTTGTAGTAGCACCAGCGGATGTCGGTGGACGAGATGAAGAGCTCGAACGGGTCGTCCTTGTTGGCGTCGTAGAGCCCGCGCTGCTGCTGCTTCTTGATCTGGCGCATGCGCTTCTGCTTGTGCGTGGAGAAGCCCAGCTCCTTCTTGTAGCACCAGAGCACCTTGGGACGCGCCTTCACTGCTGCCTTCGACAGGATGTAGTGCAGGTTCATCACCTGGTCCTTGCCGTGGTCGCCCACCAGCACCACGAACGATCGGAAGTTCTCCTTGATGCAGTTCTCGAGCAGCACGCGCACGCGCGCGTCCACCTTCTTCTTCACCATCGTGCTGATGCTGCTGTTATGCTATTGATCTCTTGCGGTGTCTCGGTTGCAGAGCTTTGCCAATGAACGAGACTGTTGCTCTGTTGCTTGCGCAGCTGGCTACCGCCTCGGCGTCTTTCAAAAGACGCACGCAGCCAACGACTGGAGCAGATGAGAAAGAGTGTGGCGAGAGTTGCGCGTACAGTGAGAAGCGAATGTAGTGGCGAGTGCTTTTATACAATTTGTTCAGAGAAAGACTGAAAAATCGCAAATGTAAATGGAGCAATCTTTGTGGCGATTAATTGGCTGACTTGTTTTTAGTATGCCTCTTGTAACTGGGATGGTCGCTCGAATTACACTGAGCATACAAAAATCAAGTATACCACGTAATTCCGGGTTTAATCCAGCGCTTTAGATGACTGGTCTTAGTCCAAAGTAACCGGTTCTAGTCAAGCCCTCTGTTATATTTCAAAGCGGCTTTAGTACACACCGATTTTAGAGCAATTGACGGTTCTGGAACGACCGCTTTTCTAGGCTGATACTTAGGATTTTAGGACAAATACCCTTTTCTTACTTCGGAATGATTGCAGTTGAGAAAACATGGTTACATAATCGCAGAGCAAGTGGGTGGCTACATACACATTGGTCAAAGGGTGTCAACCTGCATGCGCACCTCGTGAGTCGCCAGGACGCGCTCGGCGGCGCGCACCATCTCCACTGGCAGTGACACAATGGAAGACGAAAGCGATGGCGACCCGCAGGCGGCTGTGGCGGACGTCGTCGAGTCGCGCCGCGGCAGCGGGTGCAGCAGCTGCTGCTGGAAGTCGCTGCGCTCGATCCGCACGCAGCGCGCAGAGACCCCCGAGAGCGTGCGCACGCTGCAGTCCGCGGCGTAGAGTCCGTCCTGCACCACGAGGCTATCGGCCGCGAACACACTCCACGGTCCGACTTCATGGGCTGGCGTGGTTCAGTTTAATACAGAGAGAGAGAGGCAGGTGACAGTAATGAGTCAGTGCCTCGCAACCTTTAGAGCTCTAGCTGTAAAGCGGGCGACTAGTACCTTTGCTGCCGTCGCCATCGTAGTCCACAAGCAGTTTTCCACGCAGCAGCACGAGGCAGAAGCGCGTGACGACGTTCTTGCGCAGTACCTGCTCCACATTCTGTTGCTGCTGGGGCTGGAGCGATAGTTCTCTGCCGCCGTCGCGCTTTCTGTTGTTATTCTTGTTGCTGTTGTTATTGCTTCCAAACTCTATGGTCGGACACGTCGCGAGAAAACTTGCGAGTCGCTCGGCGCTGATCTGCACGCCGCGCACGTTCTTGGAACGGAACACAGGGTTTGTCTCCTGCAGATGACGACTAAGCGCTTTGATCTGTGCATTGTACATGATACAACGACATAGAGACAAAGTCGAGCTTAACTGCTATGATACATACAAACCGCAGGCTAGTGGTACTCACGTCGTCGGTCGTGCCCTCAGAGCCACTGATGTCCGAGAGACTGAGCCGTCCAGCGTCCGCGTAGAGCCGCGAGAGACGATCCTTGCGCTGTGCGGTCTCGTGGTCCTCTGGGATGTCGCCCTCATCCAGGATCTCGTCCTGTAGGATCTCTTCCAGCACGTCCTCCAGCGTCACGATCCCCAGCAGCTCCTCGAACGGCTCGTCCTAGATACAGATACAAGTTCACCCATGTAAACCGAGTAAGAGGAGGGGTACTGACACACAAGGCAAGCGACAAGCCGTACCTGCTCGTTGACCCGCACTTGCTTGACGAGCGCCAGGTGCGTGCTCTCGGACTTGAACACCTGCAGAAGCGTGTCGAGCGTGCAACTGGGCTCCACGTGGTGCGCGTTGCGTCCAAAGATGTGCAGGAAGCTCGACAGCAGCACTTGCTCCTGTGTGATTGTATGGTGATGGCGGGGTGGTTTCGTTCAGTACCTGTGGCAGTTATCAGTAGATAGCATCGAATGGTCATGTACAGCACTCACTTTTGGATCGATGAACACGAGGTCCTTGACGTGAATCGTGCCCACGATGTCGCTCGCGCTCGCATCGAAGATGAGAATGCGCGAGAAGCGGCACTTGAGGATGTCGTGGATCGTCTGCTGGTCCAGCGTCGCGGTGATGTGGACATTTCACATTGTTAGTTAAGGTACAAACAGGTGGACACTCTCAAAAAACGAAGTGAACACACACACACACACATCCACAGTACTAACAAAAGGAAGGATATCGGAAGCATGAACACCTGGTCCACAGGCGTCATGATGGACTCGGCGCTCTTGGCGCGGAACGTCATCGCACCGCGCAGGATGTCGCGCTCCTCGGCGTCGATCATCTGCTGCGTCTCGTGGATCTCGATCATCTCGGTCAGCTGGCGCTTCGTGAACACCGTGCCGATATCCTCGCCCAGGTATGCGTCCAGCACGAGGCTCACGGGCTTGGCGAACACGTAGAACAGCAGCAGCAGCACGTGTACGAGCGGCGCCACTTTGCCGCCGATCACTACGGGGAAATTAAAAGTGCCAGTAGCATTAGCAAGTAGTACTCGAGTGGTAGGATCTGAGTATGAAATGTCCTTCGTACGATTTTACCTAGCGCGTACTTGGTGCAGAGCGCCTGCGGGACGATCTCACCGAAGATCACGATGAGCACGGTCGACACGAGGAACCCGTAGACGCCTGTCCGTCCATACAAGCACAGTCAGTCAGCCAGTCAGTCAGTCATTACCAGTCGCATTAAGCTCAAGCCCTAGATCAACCATACCGCTGGTTAGATCCGCCATGAGGATGGACGTGAGCGAGTTGACGGACACGTTGCCCAGCAGCAACGTCGTGAGCAGCAAGTTGCCCTTGCGACGCAGGGGCACGATGCGCTTCGCGGCGTCGCCGTTGCGTCGCTCTTCGTCGCTCGCGTGCTCGTCCTCGCCCGCCGCCACGACGATCTCCAGGCCGATGAGGTCGAGGGACATGATCCCCAGGCCCAAGCCGGAGAATACAGCAGAGAGCATCAGCAGCATCGCCACGGCGGCCACTTTGAGCGACTGGTGCACGCCGCCGCCGCTGTCGTCATCGTCGTGAAGGTCCATGTTGCTGTCAAGGAGGCTGTCGAGGGCGAGCGCGCAGGGCAGTGGCACAAGTAGTAGTACTGTGCGCATGGCGGTCATTTTCAGTGTGAGCTCTGGGCTCTGGGATCTGGGAGCGTGAAAGGTCGCGCACGAAGCTAGTTGAGCCTTCAATTTACCTCTTCAAAATCAGCTTAATGTAGGGTGTAGGGTGAAATCATTTATGTATATTTTACTCATTATTGAGCCTCTTAAATGTACTCAGTAGTGATCAAAGCCTTTGTAGCTATTATGAAAGGTGGAGATCCATCTTCGCTCGCTTGACCACCGAACATTCACCTGTGAACGTGACGTAAGACACAAATCTTTCCTCGTTCTTCTACAACCAGGAGGAATGCGCTTCTCAGGCGGCAGCGAGAAGACGACAGCGCCAATGATGCTACTGCTGTTGATGTTGATGCTGCGCTACTGCGCACATGGCGCCACTGCGGAGCTGCGCTTTACGGACGTGAGTTACTCTATGGATCAAACTTTGCGTGGCACATTGCTCATGTGCGTGTGGTTGTGGATGGATTCGACTATCTGTGCAGCAAGAGGCAGCTCAAGTGCTGCGAGCGGGCGGGCGGCAGCACAAGCTCAGTGTCGTTACACTTGTGTCTTCTGACGAGTCAAACAGCAGCACCTTCAATCTATCGGTACGTTCGTATGTGAGGCTGGCTTCTCGAGGCCACATTGCACTCACCTTGGTGCCTCTGGTTCCATTTTTCTCGTTTGCTACAGATCTCATGTCAGTACGGTGCCGTCTCCATCCCAGACACGACAAGGGATCTACTGAACGAGACGTCATTTGCGTGTTTGAACAATGCTGATAAGCTAGCCAGCAGCAATAGCTTCTCTAGAAACCAACAGACGACAATCTCTGCGTTCACGACGCTGAGTGAAGCGCAGCGGATCCTGTCGTCCCTGATATACGAGCCTCCAGCGTCAGAGTCCTGTCGAATACCTCGTGGTGTCACGGAAGACCTGCTGACAGTGCGCATCGAGCAGCTGACAGGAGGCCCTGCCATGTCCCGATGGTCAATGGGAGGCGATGTGTGCAATTACGATCCAGCGTCCCTGTTGTCTGGACAATCACAGCTGTCCTTCTCAGGTGGTCAAGTTATCCTTGAGCGACAACTGGTTCTACCAAGCGACAGCCTCCTCAGCACGCAACTGATCCAGATCTCGAATGAAAATGCGCCTATCAAGTACACACAGGGAGCGTGTGCTGCGCTTCCTAGTATCCAAATTAACATCGCAGCTGAGAAAGTGTCCACCCGAGAGAGACAATATCCAAGTGTCTACTTTGGTGAGGCGAATCCTGAGGATCTGGTCGTCATCAAACTCAGTGTTCACAAAGGGACACTCCAACTGAGCATCATGTCTGCCCTGAAGAACCGAGTGCGGATCCTTGGTGTGAATCTGGATCCACAGACGCCGCCTCTCAGTGCGTCCAGCTTCACGCTCCGAGGCGTTCTGTCAGATCTGCAGACGTTCCTGTCGACCATCCGGTACTGCAGTACTAGCGCCATTTACGCTTCCAGCGACATCTTGGACGTGGATGTGGGCTTCAACGGCATGTGTAGCGCCTTTCGAGACGACGGCGATCTCGTGAAGGTGCACACCTCAATCTCCATTCCGATCGAGCGAATGGTTGATCTTGGAAAGATCTCTCTGCTGCCACCCGTGAACCGCGGTGGTGACGCGACGACGAACCTCTTGATCCTCGGCAAGAACCAGCTTTTTATGCCGCTCGCCGTCCAGTATGTGCCTGGGAACGTCGACGACATCACTGTTGAGATGAGATTAAGCCATAACGATGGCTTCAGCGGCGATGATGGAGCCAATGGGGTGCTCGTGGGAGTCGAAGTCAATCCGCAGCTGAGCGGCGTAGCGTTGGTTCCAGATCTACAGCACGACGTGTCGACGTACACTCAGACGCTCACGAGGGCTCAAAGCAGCAGCAGTAGCAGCGCAATCGACACTCAGACTTTGGCTGGTGAACCAAAGCGATTCAGTCTCCGCAGCAGCCACAGCTCGTGGCTCAACACTCGGCAAGCGGAGCTGCCTGTTGCGTTCACAGAAGGGCAGCTCAAGCAGGCATTCGACTCCTTGCTATTTGGAAATCTGAAGCCAAGCGTCAACTGCAAAGACGACTTTGGCGAAGTACAAACTCTGACGACGGTCTGCACCATCGAGTATCGTGACGTCAACCTCGTGAGCATCCCAAACGTCTCTCTCGGCTCGGAATCCTCTTCCCCAACACTCCTCACCAGTAGGCTCGGCATATCGGCACTCAGCGAGAAGAAGAAGTCAGTGCAGACAGATCTCGAAACGACTGACTTGAAGAGCAGGAAATGGTGCGGCGTGCACGTCGAGTTCCCAGACCAAACGACGGCTGCGCCTGCCGTACCTTTCCAGTTCACGAGAAAGATCTGCGCGTTCGCGCAGAGCTGCCGAGTTGCCACGACGCGCACGTTCGCGTCTTTCGCTAGTCTTGCAAGTCACAGTAGTGCCCAGCAGGACGTCCTGCAGTCGATCCGAGATCAGCTCTCGGCTGATGGAGAAAATTTAGAGAGCACGCAGCTGTTTCTTTTTCAAGAAGAGTCTCAAAGTGGTTTTCTTGTCTCGGATCTGCCGTGCACGCTCGCGTACTCACTGGCGGTCCAGAGCAAAGACAACAGGGTGAAAGTACGCGTTCTGAGTCGACAACTCCAGCTCCGAGCGCCGAAAGAGCAGGTCGCAGCCGCACTGAGCGCTACTCGGGTCTACTCGATCGCGTTTGGCGCACGACTGCACAATTTACTCACCGTGACGCTGCAAGAGACCGAGCAGTCATCGACTACAGCGTCAGCAAATGCTGCTACCACATTCGACGTCCTCGTGCTCCCAAACTACCAGAACCTGCAGCTAACCACGCCACCGGAGCTCGTCGTGCGAGAGGGGAGTAGTCCCTACGTCAACTTGTCATCGATCTCAATCACAACTCCGTGGACCAAGCAGATTCCGAGTGCTCGGGTTCGCGCCTATTGCAGTGTTGCTAATGCTGGTGGTGGAGATGAGCAGTTTCGATGGACCATCCGCACCAAGGTGCTGAGGCTGCTGTACGACAACTTCAGTCCTTCGCTGTTGAGCGTCGTCCACAGACAGTTGGTGGGCACGGAACTGGAAATGCGCGGCTCGATCGCGGATTTTCAGGCGTCTGTGTCTGCAGTCTCTCTCGGTCTGAACAGTGCGCTGCTGCGAGACAAGGCGTTCTTCAGAGGAACCATTGAGCGCCAGGTGGTTCAGCTCGCGTCAATTCCTCAAAAGGGGTCGAAGATCCAGACGCTGACAACTTCGAAAGTGGACTCGGCCATCGCGGGGTCCTTTGTGCTTGGCGCTGAACTTCCCGAGGGCTACTACGCCGCGATCAACATGAGGATCCCGAGTGGTGTGACCTGCAGCTCGGCCCCCATCCAGAGGAATGACGACATGAGCATGATCGCTTTGAAAGTGCTGGGAATGGCGTGTGGTCCTACGCTACCCGCCGACTTTGCCTTCAAGCGCGAAGTCCAAGTCATTCATGTGAGCGCAGTGTTCCCATTTCAGGTGACAGATCTGGTGGGAAGCTTCTCACTTGGGTATCTAGGAGCAACGTCCACCACAAAAATCCCTGTTGGTCTCGCCGACGCCGTGCAGATGCGCCTCAAGGTACTAGAAGTGGTCCCCGATTCTCAAATCCAAGTCTCGCGTGTTGATTTCGAGAGTAGAGACGCATTTGAGTGGCGGATCACGTTCGGCGCGCTCACTGGCAGAGCTCCCGACCAGATCCGCGCTGTCTCAGACGCCAGCTCGACTTCGTTCATGACGCAAGTGGAAGTCGCACAGCAAGGACTTCACGCGTCAGATGTGACGTTAGGTTTACTATTCCCAACGATGACGCTGCGCGTACGCGACACCTCAACTCCGCTCACAAACAGCGGGGGAGACGCGATTTCGCTCACGTTCTACTTCATGGGGGCGAATGCAGATGCGCAGCCGTCCGAGTTCCCAGATTTGATGCTTCTCGAGTCGTCATTAGAGAACGCGATCACGCATTTGCCACTGACAGCCAGCTTACGACCGTCATCTGAGGATAGCGATCCCAGCGGCTCCTCATCTGGTGTATTCCGCATCTCGGTGTTTGGTCGCGTGACAGATCCCATTCCAGTGGATGCGAACGCTTCAGATGTTGAAGCAGCGATTCAGGGACTCCAGGTGGATATGCTGGACTTGGCTTCTGTCCACCGAGTGTCCTCCAGTGAGCGACGCTCTGGTGTGGACTATTACCACTATCACAACTGGACCATTGAAGCCTCGCACCCACTGCTGCTCGATATCAAAGCAATTGACCAGGAGCTACAAGCATCACCCCGGATCCATATCCAAGTCACTCGCCTCAGTCGCGGACAAGAATCGCTTGCTGGGTCGGACACTCTCTCGCTTTCGCTCTCAACGCTGGACAGTTCGGTGGTGATCGCGCGTCGGGACGTCCCCGTGCGAGTTGAGAAGACGGAGATGGAACTGGCAGTGCGACTTCCCATTTCTTTCGTGAGTGTCAAGCGCAACGAAAGCGTGCTCATCGATGGCATCGTCTTGGACGGCTTTGGGGACATCACACTGACGCTTCAGATCGAGAGCAGAGATAATGGAGGCTCTCTAGCTCTGTTGCCAAAAGAGAAGCAAGCTGAGAGCATTAACACTTTAAGTACGGTACTGACACGGCGAGGACCGCTCTCCGAGCTCAACGCGGTGCTGAACACCCACCATGTTGTCTACTCGGCTCTTGTCAGCAACACTCCTGCCTCGGTTGATGAGATCAGGATCAGTCTGCGATCCGCGTCAGCTGAAGCGATCCAGGTGATCCCAGTTGAGGTCGTCGCCTTCGCTGAAGCCCCGACGCTGCTGCTGCCGGTGACGCAACTCGCAGCAGAGGAAGCGCAGGAAGTCGACATCCGAGGACTCAAGCTCTTCTTCGGGTCGTCGTTTGCAGATGGTAACGATGGGGATACTGCGATGGTGCATGACGACGATTATCACTTAATGCTGCGAGGAAGCGCTCGCATCGTCCGCGTTCTCATCCAAGCACGAGTGGGGTACTTGACGCTTTCCAGCAGCAGTAGGCGACGCCTTCGCGAAACAAACCCGGAGCGCTGGAGCTCGATCTGGAAGCGAGAGGTCGATATCATAGGCTCAATGAGAAGCGTGAATGCAGAGCTCAGTCACCTGCGCTACTCTGCGTCACTGCTTCCAGCCAACAAGAGCAGTGCGAGGGCGGATGTCGACGGCGACAGCATCACGTTCACGGCATCCTCGATCGACGACAGTAGCTCCGGCAAATCTCCAGTCTTGACCAAGTCCTTCCAATTGGCAGTTCTCATCCGAAGGCGCCCTGCGGTGGCGCAGATTCTCTTTGACGGCAAAGTTCTAAGTAAGTTGCTAGATTTGCGTTTTGTCTCTCTCTTGATTTGATCATTTCTTGTGTACTTCATCGCTCACGTTCTCTGGTCTGCTGCCCTTTTTGACAGGCGACTACGACCAGCTCAGCACGTTTCAAGACCAGACCGTGGCATTTCGCAACATGAGCATTCGAGTCGTCAAGGGGGGCTTTCCCAACAAACAGCAAGAAGATCACGTTGTGCAATTGGACCTGTCGATCTCCGCAGTCTACGGGATGTTCGCTCTCGATGCGAACAATGCGAGCACCAGCTCAGCATCTGACGATTTCAGCGTGAGTCTCACTACGCCGTTTGAAGTCCGGCTGCTCACAGCGAATGCGAGCACAATCAATCGACTTCTGGGCGTGCTACAGTACGCCCCCAAGCGTAATTTCAACGGACCCGACCAGATCGTGTTTCGGATCAAGCAGGCAGAAGTCACGAAGACGTCGGACGCGCTTGTTGAGGAGACGACTGGCGTGCTGTCTGTGATCGTAGACCCAGTGTACCGCTTGCCGCAGTGGGAATGGAAGTCGAGTGGCTCGAATATCTCGACCCTCAGAGTCGCAACGACATATCCTCAAGTGCTGCCTGGCTTCAAGATCTTGGACACTTTTGACAACGATCAGGAGAACTCACAACTTCTAGCCACCACCACCAACTTCTTTAAGGATCAAATGGTTCTGCGAGCTGCCATCTATGCAAGTATCGGCACGCTTCTCCACGACTCTGCGCCAACTCAAAGTGGTAATGACGTTGATGTCAATGCTCCGGGTGCGAGTGTAACGCTTGAAGGCCGCGTGGCAGACTTGAGGAAGACGATCTCGCAGGTTCGGTATCAACTCACAGCCCCTCTCTCGTTCCGAGCGCCAAAGACAAGAGGAAACGAAACTGTGACTGTCACATTCACCGACATCTCGCATCAGTTTACCAAGAACTCACGATACGCAGCCGCAGATCAAGCCGAAACTGCGGTAGTAGCCACGCTGCTTCTAGACATTGCCGACCGATTTCGAATGGACTGGAAGATCGATCGTGTTCTCAAAGTACACGAGATGACGACAGAGGAAGATCACGATGTACGAATTGGCGACGCGCTTGATCTGAGCGCCTTGAACGACTACAACAGCCTCGTGGAGATGGAATTCGCCGCGCGAACTGGGAATTTGTACTTACTCGGAGCTGCAGCAGCAGTTAATACGATGACGGAGAACGACGGCCGCAACTCGCTCAAAATCACGGCGAAAAACGGGAAAAAACTGCAGAAACTGGTCTCCGAGCTCTTTTACTCGCCACAAAGCGATTTCAACGGCTTCGACTTTGTCCAGAGCCGCGTTCTCGGGCAGGAGAGCGAGCTCATTGTGCGCGTTCTCCCCGTGAACGACGACCCGAAGCTCGTCTGGGCTGTCACCACAACCAACAACAACAACAGCAGACAATGGTTCAACGACCCAGCGTTGCTTATCCCTGGGCTAATAGTCGATGACCCTGACACTAGCGATGTCTATGACGTACAAATCGATGCGACAAATGGCTCGTTACTGTGGCGACGAGACGCCCCAAAAGAGCTCTTTGATGGCGTCACGATGCGCATTGCGAATAATTCATCGCTGCACTTGAAGACTACGCTGCAACGTCTGAACGCGCTACTCTCAGAGCCTCAACTGCGGTTCGTTCCGCAGAACGTGCTATCAACGTCATCTGAAAACGGAGCTGTGCGCATCTGCGTACACGATGGTACTACAAGCGCCTGTGAAGAGCTCAAGTTCCCGATTCGCAGGTTCTACGAGGTGCAAATCGAATCAAAAGCTCAACAACCGCTCAAAGTCTTTCACCACCAGGCTTTCAACTTGTCGGACGTCGTGCGCATCAATCAATTCCACTTCGAAGCTTTCGCTCAAGACGCCGACAACGACGATGATGAGCCTGTGATGCTGCAGATCGACTCGTCCACAGGTTCCTTTGTCACAAACTCGTTCGATCTATCGTGCGCGGACGAGTACGAGAGCAGGAGTGAGCTGCTGGGTGGCAATGGCGGTGGCGTCACACGTGCGATCCACGCCTCAGGTGTCGACTGCGTGAATACGGTGCTCGCCACTGCCGCGTACAGTCCAAATCCTCTAGATAGGAACTCTTCTGTTGCTCGCCTCCAATTCCAGTTGTTCAACACGGAAATGGAGCTCCTTGCAGTTGGCGCATTGAACCTCCAAGTCGCTCTTGTCCACAGAAAACCCAAACGGCTTGTCATCAAAGCAGCGATGACAAATGCGTCGTCCTTTTCTTCACAGCAGCAGCCTAAGGCTATCAGCTGGGGCTTTGACTATGCAAAGCTAGCCGATTTCGCGGTCGTTACGATCCAGCCGGAGTCCATTGATGCTGGCGGTACTGAAGACTGGATGGGCAGCAAACTTGGTGACGTTGATGACCTGACTCCTGATGATGATGGCGATATGATGTTGGAACTTGCGTTCGAGTGCTCCCTCTGCAGGTTTTTTTATTCAAAGTACATCCCAGGGGTCTCCTACGAGTTTGCTGCGGCCCAAGGCGCCTCTGAGATGCGCTTCATTGGCTCGGAATCTGGACTCAACCACGTGCTGGCGATGCTGCAGGTTGATTTGCAAAAGAGGCCACGTCAAGAGGGGGAAGACGTTATTCGCCTCACTTTGGCACCACACAAATTCTCGGTTGAGCACGGTGGCAATAGCCAGAATGGTCGCGAGTTCAATTGGAGCGACACGTCAACGGTTTCGATTACACTTGCACACAACAGCAGTATGCGGAAGAGCTCGCTCGAGTGGCAGATCCCAGATACGCAACTCGTTTTCCGAGATGTCGGCAGGGGCGAAAGCGTCTTCCTTCACGGTGTGGCGCTGAGTGGTGACGACGTCAGCAGCAGTAGTAGTTTGGATGCAATGGCGTTGACGATCTGGATCGAGTGCGTCTTCGGCTCAAGCTTCATCAGCTTCGACAGTGGTGGGGGCGCCAAACAGCAGCAGGTATGTGAGCCCAACCATCCGCCGATTGAAGTCTCAATCACTCGGAAGCTCGTGAACCGCGTGCTCTCGACCGTTCAAGTGACGCCGAACGCATCCTCATTTGATCGAGTCGATCTCCAGTTTTCCTATATCGCAGACGACGTCTCGCTACAGAGTGTAAAGGCGCCGCTACTGAATCTCTACTTCCCCATGCAGACGAGCGCATCTGATTTGATCCTTATACTGAAGACAAACCAAAGTCTGCATGCTGTTGAGGACGAGACGGTCAACTTGAGCGACTGGGTCTCCATCCAAGGCGCGAGAGGTACCAGAAGCAGCAGCCACCGTTCTGAAGGCTCTGGTGATGAAAACGACGATGACGACGAGCTCTTTGTCGCCACACTCGCAGTCCAGCACGGAACGGTACGCGTGCAGAGCGACGTGTGTTGTGTCTACATCCGCACAACACTCGCGGGCCATGGCGTCGAACTTCTTGGCACGATCACCACCATTCAAACCGCGCTCGATGGGATTCAGTACACTGGAGATCTGGATTTCGCTGGTGACGATACGATTAATGCAACAATCAAGCGCTTCGTCGACGAGTTTGAAGGAGCCACGACGATAACGGATTCTTCTTTTGCGGCTCCTACTGTTGTTGATGTCACGATCTTCGTGGAGCCAGTAAACGACCCGCCAATGATTCATTACTTGTCTTTCCCCCATGTTAGAATGGAGAACAGCAGCAGCAGTGCCGCCATGTTCTCGTTGGAGAGCATTGAAATAGTCGACGTTGACTTGGAACCAACAGCAGAGCGAAATTCGCTGCTTTCGTTCAACATGCGAGTGAATCTGAGTTCTGAAATGGGTGAATTCGTCCTTCTTGAGGCTGATGCGGTGCTTAGAAGAGTCGAGTTGGTGATGGTCACCCACGCGGAAGAAGAACAAAGAGGACGGAACTCGTCTCGAGGCTCCTTTACGGAGCTCGTGTTTGAAGCAAGTGTTGCAGACGCGAACTTCCTGATCCAGAGAACGCTGTTCAGCGTCAACAGAGCAAATTTGGTGGCAGCGTGTACGACTGTCCTCATGGACAGTGCGATCAGCGTCACGGTGGACGACTTGGGCCACAACATCAAGACCTGGAAGTCCCTGCAGACCTCCGTTCACATCGGAGCGGACTACTTTGGTTGCGGGGTCGTGGTTGAGAGCGATTTTGCTGAGTCCACAGTGCATCTTGCTTTTCCTAATCGACAGCAGGTCTACGACCCGAGCGAGCGCACAATCTCCGTTGCAGGACTCTCGATCGTCGGTACCACTAATGATGAGGATGACTACACGTCGAGTCAAAGTCCAACGCTACGCGTCACTGGTACGTGTAAATTCAGCGTCGAGCTCGAGGTTCAGCGCGTGTCGGTCGTTGCCCCCAGACAAAAGCAAGAGCTACTTCTCACGATCTGGAACTCGAATGGCAGCGGGAGTCAAGCTCCCGTGTCAGGGACGTTCTCTGTACAAGTGGACTTGGCGTTTGCGGGTGTCCATCTCCAGCAGACAGCGACGATTTACGTGGACGCAGTTGCGATGCGCACACAGGAGCTTCTGGGCGAAGTCGGCAACGGACGCACCGTCTCCGAGTCTATTGAAGCAAAGCTCTTGCAACTATACGGCCCGATCGTCACCACCGCCAATCCTCACGCTATGCTTCAATTCCACGTCAAGAAAGTGTCGTCGCCGCCGGTGACTACAACTGCGCAGTGGAAGATCTCAGTCTCGAGCTCTCCGCTGCTGCTTCAGGTGCCAACAGTGACTGCTACCAACCTTATTGGCGCTGCTACGGGGGCGTCGGTCACGATTGATTCCTCAGTCATCGGTGCTCCGCTTGGAGGGACATTCCGCTTGCGACTCGGTGATGAAGTGACACACGAAATCTCCTCCAACCCCAGCAACCTCGAGTTACAAGATGCGCTTGAGGGCCTGCATGCAGTTGAAATTGTCAAAGTGACCACGTTACCACCACTAAACTCTGGTTTAGGCTCCGAAACCACAGCGGTATCATCATGGCTGGTTACGTTCTTCAGCCCAAGTGAAGGTATCCCGCTCCTGGTGGGGGATTCAGCCAGTCGTCTCGCTCCAAACTCCTCAATCTCGGACGCAGATGCGAGTGTGACGCTCGTCAACAGCACAAAGATCCACGTCGAGCGTGTCTCAACTGGAAAAGGGCAGGGCAATCTGCACAACGTCGTGGTGGGGATCACACGCGTCGACCCCGTGTATCGCGTTGCCACGAGCGCGGACTCGAGGATCAGCGGCACATTCGAGCTCGGGTTCCAGGGTTTTAGTAGCAGCGAGTTCCTCGGTTCAACTAGCGAAATCGCGTCAAATGCAGTCGCAGTGCAGACAGACGAAGGGCAGCTGCAGAGCTTTGGCGGGAGGAAGGGTGACTCGATGCAGAGCAAACTCACGTACGCCTTGGTGCAGCTCAGTCCAGACAGCAATGTTAGACAATGGCAAGACGTGCGCGTTGTTGTTAGTCGAGGACCGCAAAATGCCGTCACCTTTGGCTACGAATGGCTCATCACGTTCGTGAACGCACCGCCCGACTTTCCGGTGCTTGTTATCACGAACTCCGACGAATTGGAGGGAATGAACGCGCAGGTGACGCTGGCGGTGATCTCAAAATCCGTCAATCGCCTTGGAGGATCTGTTCAGCTGAGCTACAGAAGAAGAAGCGACGACCGCAAGACGACAACTCTCATTCCCGTCGACAGCTCACCTGATGCTGTGGAAGCAGCGTTGAACGACGCGCTTTCATCCTCTTCTTCCACGCTGAGTGCGTTTGTAGGGCGTGTGGTGGTGCGAAAAACGCGCGTCGACGGGGACATACGATCAGGCTTCAGCTTCGGCATCTTATTCCTCGATGAAGTTTCATCCACCTTGCCAAACAGTAGTAGTGCTGCTGGAGACCTCAATGCGGATGGGAGTCAGCTGACTGGACTTGGCGCGTTTGCACGCGTGGACACTCTTCAGACGCGCTCTTCGGGAGGGTCATTTGAGCTCCTGGCGACAGGAAGAAGAGGGTACAGCTTCGCTGATAGCAGTAGCATTAGCAACAGATGGTCTAGAGAGCTCCGCTTCGAGTCTCTTCCAGATGCATTTGTGCTCGAGTCGGGGAGCATTGCGGCACTGCAGCTGGGACTGAGCTCCATCGTGTACAACGCACCAGACTACTGGTGCGGGAACGTCCAGCTGCAGTTCTCTCTGGAGCTCGTTCACAGCGACGACGGTGATGGTAGCGGCGGTGGTGGAAGAGACTTGCGGAGAAGAGTTGGAGCAGGAAGAAGGCGGCGGCACCTGAGCTCTGTGGTGACTTCGGCTGTCCCACTTGAGTTTCAGCTTCCTATAGCCGAAATTGTGAGCGACGACGACGCGTTTGCCATCGAAGTAACTGGAGAAATCCCACGGCGGCTCAACGACTTTACGATCCATATCACAGGAGCTTCTTCGGTGACAGCAACCGCATGGTTCAAGCTGCGGCTCTCATGCGAGCACGGGCAGCTCAGCACGATGACAAAGAGCTTATTTTCTACCTCTGAGCAACCAGAGTCCAGTAGACGAGAGGTCTGGATCAATGGCACGCTCACGCACATCCACGAGCAGCTGCAAAGCATAGTGACATATGTTGGAGCTGCTCGAGGATTATCATCATCTTCTGACCAGAGTCTTGATCGTTTGACCTTCTCACTCTTTGCTCTGACTTCACAGCAGCAACAAGAAGACACAAAGCTGACAGAGAGCGTCTTCTTGGTCAAGCTCACCGCTCCACCCATGATCCCGCAGCTACACATTGCAAACTTCATCGAAGGTCCTTTCGCATCCTCACACTGGCAAGTGGCGGACATGGCGCTCGAGCACGGCGATACTCTAGATATCCCAGGAATCCGGGTCGAAGACGCCAACAGCGACAGTTCAGGAAGAGGTGATGACGACAGTGAGAGTTTCATCACCCTGGAGGTCGCTTGCGAGTACGGGAGTCTGCGTTTTTCCCGCTTTGACGACCATTTGCTCCGAAAAACGCTGGGTTCGAGTGGAAAACCCACTAGCTTGGCGCTCACAGGCGGTCTCCAATTGCTCAATCAAGCACTCGCTGGGCTCCAGTACGAGAGCGAGGAGCTGAACAAATTTTACTATTCAGATAGCGACGTGATCCGCTTGTCTGTTCGCAATGACGTCCTTACCACCACGCAACCAGTGGCTCCAGACTTCAAGCACGAGCGAATGATTCGCCTCTTGATTCAGCCAAAAGTGCTCGTGCCACGTGTGAATCTAGGTTCGTCGACGTACTTCACGGGCTACGAGGACACGGGCTTCCGCTTTCCTGACTTGTCGCTCGAATTCCCAGACTTGGATGCCAGCAGCAACCCGGATTCTGCATCCACCACTACCACCAGGAGCAACAGCAGCAGCTACTACCACCAACTGTGGAGCACGGAGCTCCTGGATCCAAAAGCCGAGTATCTGTACCCGAGAGCGGGCAAAGACGACGGAAGACACCGGTGGATCCACGACTTTCCAGGTCGCACTGCTTCTTCATCACCCCCTGCTTCTTCTGTCTTCTGCGCGAATGGTAACGTCTTCTTTTTCCAGGGCAGTGACGAGATGCACGGTCGAGAACTCTGGGTCTCCGATGGATCACACGCTGGTACTCGGATGCTTCTGGACCTCGTTCCTGGCCCAAAGAGCTCTGAACCTGCGGAGATGGCTCTTCTGAACAATAGAGTGCTCTTTGCGGCGTCGGGAGTGGACTTGAGCTGGTCGCTCGGCACGGATTCCTGCAACGGGTTTCGCGCCAGCTCTCTGTACGGAGACAAAGTCGTGTACGTGGTCACTAAGAGCAGCTCGTGGACGCCGAGCGCAGAGTATGACTGTCTTCCTGGGTACCACTGGGCGACAACAGCCGAGGCGTCTCAACTGTTCCCTACAGATGAAGAACAACAACAGCGTCGAGGTCACCCGCAAAGGCACAATCTGTCGGAGCCCTACGTATTCTGGAGCTCTTGTCAGTGGTCCGGGTACACTTTCGGTGGCGTGCAGCGCAAGCACTTTCGCTTTGCAGACTCACGAGTAAGCGGAGCGCTCAAGCACGCGGGGCGTCGTGATTCGGCGCCGATCGAGGTTTCCTTTGCGACCACGGACTTTGCAGGAATTGTATGCATCAAGAGTGCCTCTGGGAGTGTCACTGGCGCTGGTGCTGGACGAGAGCTCTGGATCACAGATGGCACGACCCAGAACACCAAACGAGTCGTCGACCTCCAACCGGGCAACGAGAGTTCTAATCCGAGATTACTGACTCCTTTCAAGTCGAGCTCGTTGCTGTTATTCCAAGCAAAGACCCACGACTACGGCGCGGAGCTCTACAAAACCGACGGCACTGCAACAGGAACGATCTTGGTCGAGGACATTTGGCACGGACCGCGGAGCTCAAGCCCGAGTTCTTTCGCCGAGTGGACTGTAGGTGACGGCAGGATGTATTTCGCCGCAACAACTGACAACGGACGCGAACTGTGGGCCACCGACGGGTTCTCGAGTTTCAGTGCAGAGCGGCTTCGAAAGAGCTCATCGGGGGCGTCGCTGGTCTCTGGAACGAGCCTCGTGCGTGATATCTGCCGTGGAAGTAGCTCTTCAGATCCGCGTTTCCTAACTGCAACGGCGCTCGGTGTGTTCTTCTCTGCCGATGACTGCGTTCACGGTCGTGAGCTCTGGATCACGGACGGATCAACAAGTGGAAGTGGGACTCATCTCGTGACAGATTTGAATCCAGTGGCTGGCGAAGGCTCGAATCCGTCGCACTTCGTGCTCTACTCGAGCAAATTGTACTTTCAAGCGCAGGCTAGTTCACAAGTGGGCTTTGAGCTCTACGTCAGCGATGGCACGGCAGCTGGGACGCTTCTTCTCGCGGATTTGGTACCGGGACCAGCGAGCTCGTCGCCGTCGTTTCTCTCGAATCTGTTCGGACGCGACAAAAGTGGCACAATTGTGAGCAACGCCCTGTATTTTAGCGCTGTTGATGCAGTTGCCACGACCGTGAATCTGTGGAAATCCGACGGTTCTCCCACTGGGACAGCGCCGCTTCTCGATGAAATATTTCTTCATAAGCAGAAGTTGCGTCTCGACGCGTCAGCCGCTGGTGGTGCAGTGAGGGGGATCTTTACGTTCCAGAACGCCATGTACTACTTCATGGAGTCTTCGTCTTCGTCATCCTCTCCCTCTTTACAGAATCACCGAGTCCTGAACAACGACAAGTCGTACCAGCTAAGCATCACAGTCAGTAGTGGACGCATCAGTAGTACCAACAACATCCTCAGCAGCAGTGGCACTACAATCGCTTATGAAGAAATAAAGAGGAAAGAGGAGCACGATGATAGAGCTCTGTT
>JALBYZ010000426.1:0-28563 GCA_038050575.1 Globisporangium mamillatum | reverse complement strand
ACGGCTGGGTTTCCCCTCCTGGGCCCCCCCCCGCCTACCTCGGGGGTGGGGGGGGTTGACAATGGAGGTCCATCCCGCGGCCCCCCCCCCCCCCCCCCCCCCCTATTTGTTACTACTGTAGTCGCAACTATCAATCCATTTATAACTTGTCCTTCGCAATGTGCATTGTGTGCCTTTTGTTGTATTATGGTTATGCCTTTGGCCGGGAAGATGTACAAGTTATTGCCCTGGCCAGGCACGAAGCGCTTGCCGACTGGGGTGTCCTTGCCGTTCACACCCAAGTCGCCGAGACCCAGGATGTGTTCGCCGTCAGTGAACACAATGGCGCAGATGTCCTTCTCCGGCCACGCATCCAAAATCGTCTCGTTCGTGCCCTACATTCTCTGCATGAAGGTGTACTTCTCAATCGGCGACGTTTTCTTGCGCAGCACGGTTGGCTCTCGAAGCATTTCGCGATGAGCTTCCATGTTGAAGCACTCGTAATGTAGGGATTCTCCGATTGTGTCAGAAAGGTTCATTCCCCTTTTAGCTTGGTGGAACTACCTCGTTAGATTGACTATTGCTAATTTGATTTGTGACCTTCATTCCTTCTGTGAGTGGCGGAGCAGAATTCCTCCAACAGATCGAGATCAATTGACGATGGCGCTCTCCACGAAGATGCTGCTGCCGAGCCGAGTCGCGCAGACGCTGCGTCGCTGCTGGTTCTCCACGGGGGACCAAAAGATCACGTCGGGTGGCTTCTCATACCCTGCACCCCGCTCGCTGCAGCAGATTGTGAAGCTGGAGCTGCTGGAGAACGAAAGCAAGGAGCAGATCGAGAAGATCTGGACTGACTATCACAGCGTGAAGGACGACTCGCTCGCGACCGTGGTCTCTGGCGAGAACTACAAGACATTTGTGCAGCGCGCGAGTGTATCGCCGTTCTTTTTGTTCCCTGTGTACCGCAAAGAGGGCTTTTTCAACATGATCTGCCAGTTCCAGGACACGTGCTTCTTGCTCACGTACCTCGAGGCGTTCAAGGAGAACCCGGGCCTCGCGCCGCCGTGCCTGACCGTGTCGCTGTACGACAACCTGGTCGAGAGCAAGGACATTGGACTGCTCCGCGCCGACGTGATCAACATGCTCGACAAAAAGGTGCGTTCCTTAGTTTGCGCTGTGTGTTGGTTGATGTATCACGATAACTAACATGTGTGTGAGGGTTGCGAATGTGTATGTGCTTTGATTGATTGATTGACGCAAACAGGAATCGCAAGTGCTTCTGGACCAACTTCTCGCGAGCTACTCGGATGAGAAGCTCTTCCAGTGGGTCCACAAGTTCAACCACGAGCCGGAGAAGTTTGACTTTGAAGCGTACCGTCTGGAGATGCAGGCCTTCACGCCACCACCGCCACCGCAACCAACTTTGTAGGCAAACAAACGAACAAGCGTTCCAGTCAGCTATCAATAGACAGCAAACATAAGCGTTGAACTGCACTACATTCGGCTTTGCCTCCAGCTTACAACGCGCATTCCTCCCTGTCATTGTGGCGCGGACTCATGTTGATGGTCAGTCAACCCGGCCGGCCGACCGCCTCAAGCTTGTGTGGAACTAATCGCCAACACGACCGATAGAGCCTTCTAGCAGTTCCCGCTGCTCCTCTTGATCATGCCAGGAAATCGATCACACATGACTTGGGCGCTTAAAGAGCTCTGTTCACACATCGCAGCTTTTTCGCTCTCTCCCATGCGAGCGTGCAATACTTACTGTACAGTACCACCATGTGGTACTCGTCAAGTCCCGAGGTGTTTTGCTATCATTTTCAAGGTTTTATCCGACGTCATGTGGGTTTTCTCCGAAAACAAGAACATGCAGCCACCCACAAAGAAGAACTCGCAACGTCACGAAGAGCTCCTGAAGAGACCAAGAAGCAAGCCAATATGACGCTCTCGGCGCCGTCGCTACCACACGACGACGACCATCGGGACTTTGCACACATGTACTCGCATCTGCACGTGCGTCACTCGCAGTCCCACGTGCCAGCGCCAGCTCCGCAATTCCAGCACCATGACAGCAACAACAACAACAACATGTACGTTCCACCTGGAGGCGACAATGACGCATCGACGGCGTTCGGTTTTATCGATCAGCAGCAGCAGCAGCCAGTTCCCACGTCGGTGCTCCGTGTGAGTCGTGAGGTGGAGAACATTGGCGCGCGCGTGCCCATGTCGAAGAAACGCATCTCGTGGCGTTTTGTGATCGCAGGGTTCGAACAGGTACACACGGTCACGCTCGAGCATTCGCGCATCACAGCGAAGAAGCGTCTGCGCTTGGACGGCCGGAGGCTGTTTAACTCGGAGCAGTATTGCGCCGGCGACTGGAAGTACGAGTTCCGAGTCGAGGAGCACGCGCCGCGCTTCACGGTCGTGATCAAGGACGTCAAGGCGACCGTCGTCGACCAGCACAGCCTCGCGAATATCTACCAGCTCCATGTGGACGGCTACGCGTGGGAGCAGCTCCCCGAGCGTGTGTTTGCCGGTGCTGTGAAGCGGAGATTCACGAATCCGGTGTGGAGCAGCGACAAATTTGCGCGCCGCGTATCGGATGAGACGTTCGATTTGCAGCACAGCAACCAGCAGCCGGGAACGGGTCACGCGTGGGTGATTGCGTTTGGCGTGCTCGGTACAATTCACAAACTCGAGCTGTGGGACCTGGAGGAGGGCGAATTTGTAGTGGTGCTGGACTGCAGAGAGCTCACGCGAGTGAAACACGACGACATTGAAGAGGACTCGTGGGAGTATGAGTACACGCTCGCGAATCAGCACGAGCTCGTGCTCACGGTCACGCTGGAAGACGAGGGCAAGCGGTACGATTTTTCGATCGACGGCAGTCCGTGGCGAGACATCAGCGAGACCGAGTTTGTACTCCAGCCCGGCTGGTTCCCCGTCTACTCGCGCTCGAAAGGGACAGCGTACTTTCGCAATCACGCCACGAGCGAGACGCGGTGGGAGAAGCCGATCATGTCACGCAATGGCTCGACGATCATCGAGCAGATCCCGTCGCAGGACCTCAAGCCGACCGTGTCGCCTGTGCACAAGCACGAGGATCCGGCAGTTGCAGCGCAGTACAACTCGTTTAGCAGCAACCAGCTCGAGTTCCAGCCGTCGCCGTCGCAGTCGTCCCCACCAGCCCCACTGGTGTTCCAGCAAGAACCGGAGGTAAACTTGCTCGATTTCTCGGAGATCTCGGTGCACTCATCGCCAACTCACGCGCAGCAGCAGCAACAGAGTGCCATCCCTGCCAACTATGCGTCGTTTGATCCATTTGACCCAATGTACCAGTCGACAGCTCAGCCACCGCCACCAGCGCAGTACCAACAGCAGACGCAGCAGTTCCAGCAGCCCATTGACTTGCTTTCCTAAGTCTACTAGCCACAGAAATCGATGACCAAATGGCTGCTTTAGATGTTTATGCGTTTGAATAGAGAGATTCCAGCGCCGGCTACCTTTCGAAATGAGTCTGCACTTTGGTTATGGTTGGAATTGATCGTTTAATTTTTGAAAGCTCTTGCCGGTCTTAATAGTCTTACTAATGTCTACCCAATGAGGTTCTTGATGAGGTCCTTGAGCGGTTCCTGCTCTCGCTTGTCTACGAGGTCGAACTCCGTCACGAATGCCATGAAGTGCTTGAAGCACGAGTTCAGGTGCGCCTCGGCGCCGAGACTCACGATCTTGTCAAAGTGCGAGTAGTAGACGTGCGCATAGACGCGGAAGAGGCGCCGGAAGATGTTTTTCACGATCGCGACAAAGCCGCGACAGTAGGTCGCACCTTCGCGAGTCGGGAAAAGCGTGTCGTCGTTGAGCAGGTCTTCAGCCCACGCCATGAGCATGTCAATGTACTCTGGCGCCGCGAGTTTCACGGGTGTCTTGTACTTGAGGTTATCCTTCCACAGGTATTCAAACCTGTGCAACAAAATATCGATAATTAGACTCATGAGTGCATTCTTAATGGGGGAAACGAAAGCAACAAGCGTACTTTGGTCCGGCGCTCATCTGCGGACAGCACTCGGCCGTGCAGAACTCAATGATCGTGCCGTAGATGATGCTAATCTCGTTGAAGAAGTCCACCGCTAGAACAGCAAGCAAGTTTAATAAAACACCATCGTTAGGGTCACTTTCCTCTCTCGTGACCAGAGCGCTGACTACGTACTGTGGACTGCGAGCCACTCGTTTGGGTCCTCTCCCTCTGGCACCGCGACGGCGTTCCGCATATCGCCACTGCAGAGACAAGGAGCGCGTGTCGTTCACATAACACAAAAACATTACGTCAGATCCACAGCAGCATTCACAGAGAGCTTCATGAAGTGAACATCCATACTTTCCGAGCGTGGCCTGCGCGCGCTTGTGCAAATCGTAGCGCTTTGTGCCGTGGTTGTGGTTCTTCTTGGGGCGGAAGGTCTTGTTGCGGTTGAACAGGTTGTTCATCTCGCTCTGCTTCGCCCTTCAATGGGTTCCTTCCTGGTTGTTAGTAGTGGCGCTTTGTCGTTGTCCGGCAGCACACTTGCTCCACGAGCGGATGTGACGTCGTGCGCCTTCTGAGTCCATTGGCGCCGGCGATCGCGTCTATTTTGAGCAAATGAGTGTGTGAATCCGCATTTGGGGGCCACGTTCGATTGCAACTTTAACTGAGAGCCATTATTTACATATTCAATCTTAGAGTTACTTGAAAATTAGTTTGAAGTACATAATGATGCTTTTATTGTAATAGCAGACCATCAGAGTACGTTAAATAACTGTATTCTCTATTTGACTGCAATATTTACTAATGTACGCTTTCGTCCCGCCTTTTCCAGTTCAAACAAGAAATCAAAATGGGCGACGTGCATGGTGGGCTGCTCAAGTGCGTGCTGCAGCTGGCTGCATGCAGCGACAAGGTAGGTGCTTACTGGCAACTACACGCGACTGACTGCTTCCTGGCTGCTGCGTGGGACCGTACCTCATGCACAGCTTCTTGTGTTTGCTGTGAACGCACGAAACTCCTGTCTTTCTCTCTTGTGTAGTTGCGGACAACGGATGTGCTGCTGGGAAAGTTCGTCTCGGGCATGCAGAGCGACCTGCCGCTCGCAGAGCTCCCGACGCTGGTACGATACGCGACTGTGTTGGCTTGTACCGTGGGCAGGCGTCTGACACTTGACGTGTATGTGTGTGCTGCGTGTTGACATAGAAAGCAACGCTGGCAGTTGTCCCTGTAAACCCAGAGAATGAGGCGCGATCAAAGGAGCAAATGTTTGAAGACGCGTTTGAGAGAGGCAAGCGCAGCAGTTGTATACATGAATAGCAAGTAGCGTGCGTTAACATGTCGCTTTTCTGCCTTTGTTTAGGAACGGAGGCAGCCGAGCGCTTGGAAGTGACGAAATCACGACTCGAGAAAGAATTGCGCCGCCGCTCCAACAATGTGCGAGCTCTTTCCTTCATCGTATGAATGCTTGCCCTATGATGCTTTCTAACTGTCGTGATGTGTTTGTTATAAGCACAGTTCCAAGAGATTGTGTCGAGCCGCAACACTGACATCCAGGAAGAATACGAGCGCATGCTCAAAGAGCTCGAGGACCAAGCTGACTCTCTCGCAAATGTAAGCTCACGACGCAATTGGGATACCATAACGATAGTAGCAGGCAGAACCTTATGCAATTGTCGATCTGTGTTTACTTGAAACAGGAAATCGAGGTCGAGAAAAGCAAAAAGAGAGCTGCGAACAAGCGACGCAAGGAGCAGAAATCACAGACCGAGAGCAGGAAGAAGAGCCGCGGCGAGGCAGAGAGCGAACGACAGGAGATCATGGTGCGTCGCAAGTCATCTCATGCTATCATCAAAATTGATAGTAACAGATTTATGGTTCGCTAACTTTTGTGCAGCACGTGCTGGAAGAGCACACACGCGACATCCGCGACCTCCAAAGCGAGTTTGCGCGTCTCGAGGAGCAGCTCGAGCGAGAGGAAGATGACGAGCGCGCGAACGAAATGCAGAGCGAGCAAGACCGCGAAGCTGTCGCGGAAGAGCGATTAAGCAACGAGATCGCCGAGCTGCGTCAAGAAGTCGCGCTGCTCAAGGAAGCGCAGGAATCGATCGCCGAGACCCAGCAGGTTTGCAGTTGGTCTGCTTTTGTCTTGTTGGACATCTCTGAAATTACTGTGACTCACCAATTGTGATGTGCTTGAAACTTCAGATGGGCTCTTTCAAAGCGCAATACGAAGAAGAAGCGCTCGCCGTTGAAGAAGAGATCTCTCACGTGAGTTTTGTCATCCACTCTCACCTGATTCTGTCTGAGCTGTTCGGTCAAAGCACTAATCTTATCAACTCTTGGCAATTTCCAAAATGCAGATCAAGAGCGTGCGGGAAGACACAGCGACGCAGCTTAGCTCCAATGGCGTGCGTCTTCACTCGCTGCTGCGGACACTCGCGCCGTCGCCCAGCATCGGGACGTTGATGACCCGCTTGCACCAGCAACTCACACAAGAAGGAACGTCTTCATTCTCATCATCACCAGTCGGCGGCGCCAAAGCCCTCCGCAAGACAGTCGAGCTGCAGGCTTTTCTAAGCGTGAGTTCTTTTTTACTTTCGTGTGTGTGTATTGGCTTTATTTCCCCAGATCAAAAGGTTCCGTTCGCTTTACTAACTGGGAAGGTCTTCGTTGTTGCTATTTGCTGACTTTCAGAGCTGTCCGAGCGTGGAGGAAGGGAAGCAGGCGATCGAGGAGATGAAAAAGCTGCAGCTCATCTACTGCTACGAGTCCAGTGGGATCATCGCGCTGGCAGATTAACAACGTACGCTGGAAGCTCCATACTCGTAACTCCTTCTCACCACTCACTCCACACACCTGCGCTTTTGACCAAACCTCACGAGTGAAAGAGAAAACAAAGTTGCTTTTTTCATTCTCCACATGAAATCATGTCATTGACGCAGTGCAGCTTGTAGGAGTGGGCAGGTAGACAGACATACAGGTTGTTTAATCCTTGTACTTCATGTCGGCCTCGCTGTAGCCGACGGTCGGGAACTGGCGCACGAACTCGGTTACCTTGCTCTTAAGCGCGTCCACCTGCGCGACCGCGTTGGCGTCCGTCGAGACAAACTCCTTGAAGTCCACGACCTTCTTCGCGCCCTTCGCGACCGCCTGGTTGTTCAGCTCCGCCGTGAGCTTCACGCCCTCATCGATGAAGCGCGCCACCTGCACGAAGTCTTCCTCAGTGAAGCCACGTGTGGTGAGTGCTGGCGCACCCAAGCGGATGCCACCAGGCACAAAAGCGCTCTTGTCGCCTGGGACCGTGTTCTTGTTCACGACAATGTTGGCGTTCTCCAGCAGGAACTCGGAGCGCGCGCCGTCGATGCCGCGCGACTTCTTGACATTCACGAGCGCCAGGTGGTTGTCCGTGCCGTTTGAGATGATGTCGTACCCGAGCTCCATGAGCTCCGCGACGAGCGCCTTGGCGTTCTTGAGCACCTGCGACTGGTACGCGACGTAGTCCGGGCTCTTAGCCTGCTTCAGTGCGGTGGCGAGCGCCGAGATCGTGTGGTTGTGCGGGCCGCCCTGGAGACCTGGGAACACCGAGAAGTCGATCTTTTGCTGCAGGTCGTAGCGGGTCTCGACGCCCTTCTTGTCCACGCTCTTGACACCCTTGCGGTAGAAGATCATGGCGCCACGCGGTCCGCGCAGCGACTTGTGGGTCGTCGTGGTGACCACATCGGCGTACTCGAACGGGGACGGCACGACGCCGCCGGCCACGAGTCCACTGATGTGCGCCATGTCTGCAAGCAGGATCGCGTTGTTCTTGTCACAGATCTCGCGCATGCGCTTGTAATCGATGTTGCGCGAGTACGCACTCGTGCCGGCGACGATGAGCTTCGGGCGGAAGAGCGCCGCGGTTTCGTCGAGCTTGTCGTAGTCGATGATGCCCGTGGCTTCATCCAGGCGGTACGGCATGCTCTCGAAGAAGATCGACGTGGCCGAGATCTTCTTGTTACCGAGCTGGTAGCCGTGCGATAGGTGGCCGCCGTGCGGGAGGTCTAGCGCCATCAAGCGGTCGTGCGGCTGCAGGAGTGCAGTGTACACCTGGAAGTTGGCGGGCGAACCGGAGAGCGACTGCACGTTGACGCCCCACTGCTCCGGGTCGAGCTTGAACACCTCAAGCGCGCGGTCGCGGCACAGGTTCTCGGCCTCGTCGATGAACTTGTTGCCGCCGTAGTAGCGCTGGCCCGGGTACCCTTCCGAGTACTTGTTCGACATGACCGAGCCGAGCGCGTCGAGCACCGACGTGGACGTGAAGTTCTCGGACGCGATTAGGCTCAGCGAGTTGCGCTGGCGCTGCTTCTCCTTCTCGATGATGTCGAAGAGCTCTGGGTCGGTCTCCTCGAGGCGCTGGTTCAGCGCGGCGGACCACTAAACAAACACACGTGACAAGATACATACAAGACACACAGCGTTATTACGAGTTCCACCACACATAGCAGTGGTAATTAATAGAGCTCTTCGCAGACAGGAGCGCGCCGCACCTTCTTGCTTTCAGTGGTGATCGAGCGGCGCAGCGGCTGCGCACGCAGGGCGTTGCGCATGGTGACGGAGAACATCGTGGCTCGGGTGGGGGCTTTGCGGCGGGTCCAGGAGTGAGAGCGAAAGAGGCAGGCAAGCGATTGTGAGCGCTTGGGGGTCTGACGCGGTGTGTACTGGATCGGTTGAAGTTAGCTCTGTGCCAGCCATTCGAGCTTGCAAAACAGCATTTTCTTCGTGTATAGCAATTATTAGTTTACGCTGCTTGTGAATCGTAGCATGGAGGTATTTTAAATACATGAATTATATGATTGTATTTTACAAAGGCTATATCAAGTTAAGAAGGGAGGGGAGTGGAGATGTTGGGTCAGGGGAACGCCACCCGTCCTGGACAGAGAAGATCCAGACCAACAGCCAAACGAGCAGCGTGCTTTGGGTGATAGGACGATCTGCGAGATTGGATTAGAAATGGTGGAGATGATGCTCTGCGTGTGCATGCGAACTGCCTCTGCCTCTGGCTGTGAGCTGTAGACGCTACCACCAATAGACGCACGCTGTATGGCAGCCTCCTTTGTTATTGAAACGCGAGCACGCACTGAATGATACAGAAATTCTATTATGAATGGCGCTCGCTACACACAACCGTCACCAACGTCATCAACGGCGCGTGATCTCCCAGACATCGATACGCTCCGATGCGAACTGCGGGTGCAGTGCACTCGCCGAGATCTTCTGCTTTGCGAGTCCGCGCTTCTCTAATTCGGCGAACAGCAGCTGGTCCGACACGATGCTGCGCTTCTGGTACGACATGAGGATCTTCGTGTCTCGCTCCTTGGAGTTCTCCAGCAACACGTCGAACGTCAGCACGAGCGGCGGAATGAGTTCCTCGACCCACACGACGTCGGACGCCAGGATAAAGTCGAACGAGCCCAGGTTCGTCGGTGGGTTGAACCAGTCGAGCACCTGGGCGTGTACTTGGCAATCAATGCTCCTTACGGTTGCGGCATTCTGCATCGTGGTCGCGACGTTGCGCGACAGGTTGTCCATTGTGTACTCGAGGTCGGTCAGGATCACCTCGTTCGCACCAAGAAGAGCTGCAGAGAGACCCACGAGCCCCGTTCCCGAGCCGACTTCCAGGATCCTCGTGCCGCGGATGTCCTCCATTCGCGCGTGCTCGAGGTACTTTGCGAGCACGACCGAGCCATCCCACGTTGTCAGTCCCGTGCCCTGTCCAGAGTTCCCGACCTCGCCCACCGACACAGCGACGCCCTGGATCGTGAACTCGCTGGAGTCAAACATCTTAGACGGAAGCGCCAAGCAGCTCTGCTGTGGTAGTCCGTTGCTGTGGATAATCACGTTCAAACGCACGCGCTTCTGGGAGAGCTGGCGAAGCGACTGTAGCGGCAGGAACTGGTCTTTGCGGGCGTCATAGACCTCCACGTTGATCTCCATCTGCGCGTACTCGGCAGCTAAAGCATCGGTTGGACTGTGATCGTCCACAGCGACGTGTACAATCGAATCCACGATCTTGGACTGCAATAGCACGTGGAGCTGCTCGATGCTGGTAGGCGCATTCATCTTAAAAGTCATTGGCGCGAACGGGATGGTGCCAGCATTCTGCACATCCACACGCACCGTCAGCATTCTCTGTGAGGATTGAGCATCGTCGTTCATGACGCTCGAAACCGCGAGAGCCGATAGAACGAGTAGGAGCACAGTAATAAGAAGGAGCGCGAGAGCTCTGATACTAGCAGCAGCGAGCCCGCGGGATTTCTTCCGGTGCATCAATCAGTGAGCAGCTGGACAGGGTGCCGTGCTCAGTTGTGACGAAGATCTGCGATTGTGTCGTCATGCTCTGGCTGATGCGTGCTGCTTGTTGTTCATCATGGCGAAATGTCTGGAACATGTCACTCGCTAAAGTACGTATTTACCTACTTAAGTGCTATACTCGATAAAGTACGATTTTACTCGATAGCCACAGACATTCGATCATTTATCTTTGTGGCTGGTTGATAAGCTAATAGCAGACCAGCAACAGCAGCAGCAGCATCAATAATGGCAGCAGCAGGTGCGTGATGGCTGTGCTCTCTCCATCTCTTTACGTCTCTGTCTACGAGGAGACGCACACCCAGACGTACTAACAACTGTGTTTGTGTATACGATCCACCTGTTGTTCATGTCAAACGCTTGTATGCAGTGAAAGAGTCGGTGGCAGAGTTGCTGCGTACCAAGTTCTTCTTGCGCGGCAAGAAGGGTGTCGAGGCGCTCTGGGGGCTGCCGTCGTCTACCAAGGAGAGCGGCGCGATCGAGGCGGACGCGTCCATCGGCTCGCCGATCGCGGACATGATGGAGTTCAGCGCCGACGGCTCCAAGATCGTGCTCGTGAACACGCAGACGGGCTTCACGGTGCGCAACACCGAGGGCTCGGACGTGGTGCTCGAAGTGTCCAACCCGGGCATCCAGGCGATCGCGTGGTCGCCGCTCGGCAGCCACTTGCTCTCGTGGCAGCGTCCGCAGAAGGATTCGGAGTTGGGCAACCTCATCGTGTGGGACGCCGTCACGGGCGTCGAGGTCGCGCGCTTCAACCAAAAGTCGTACTCGAGAGATGTAAGTGCCTGCTGTGAGAATGATGCTATTGTTGAGTCATATTGAACCTCAGTGCACGATGTCTAACGCAGTTTGGGCGCTTGTTCATGATTGTAGAACTGGCCATCGATCCAGTGGTCCTCAGACGAGACGATCTGCGCACGCCAGAGCGCAAACGGCGTCGTGCTCTACGGTGGACAGAACCTGAGCGCTGGTACCATCGGGCAGATCAGCTTGCCGGTACGTCGCTTGTCATTACAAGTGCTTGGTTCTGATCGATCGGGAGCGTTTTGGCTAGTCTAGCTCCAGCGGGAATCCTATTGCTAACGTGTAACTATCTTTCTCTTGTTTTACAGAACACGACGGGCTTTAGCGTCGCTCCGGGCAGTGCTCCGTACAAGATCGCGGCGTTTGTGCCAGAGAAGAAGGGCAAGCCTGCGAGCGTCAAGGTGTTTCAGTTCCCGGGTCTGGAGACCGCTGTGGCGCAGAAGAGCTTCTACAAGGCACAGGAAGTGGTGATGAAGTGGTCGCCAACCGGCAGCTCGCTGATCATCGAGACCCGCACGGACGTCGACACGACGGGCAAGTCGTATTACGGTGAATCCAAGCTCTTCTTCTTGCAGAGCGACGGCGAGTACGACTGCATTGTGCCGCTCACGAAAGAGGGACAGATTCACGACGTGCAGTGGGACCCGACGGGTCGCGGCTTCGTCGTGCTCGCCGGCTCGATGCCCTGCAACGCCACGCTCTACGATAGCAAGGCGATCCCGATCTTTGAGTTTGGTGCTCAACCACGCAACCACGTGAGCTGGAGTCCGCATGGTCGCTTCCTCTGTATCGCTGGGTTTGGCAACTTGCGCGGCGACATGGACTTTTGGGAGCGCAACAAGCTCAAGAAGATGGGCTCGGCGAACTCGAACTCGGCTACGTGCTTCGCTTGGTCGCCTGACAGTCGCTACTTCTTCACGGCGACCACGTTCCCACGTCTGCGTGTCGACAACGGCTTCAAGGTGTTCCGATACGACGGCACGGGTCCGATCTACCAGGAAGACCGCGCGGAGCTATACGACATGAAGTTCCGTCCAGCGCTGCCAGGCTACTACCCGAACCGTCCGCAGTCTCCTCGTCGCAAGACTGACGCTGCGGACGAAGCCACTGCTGCGGCGGCCCCAGCGCCAGCGAAACCACAGGCGTACCGCCCTCCAAACTCGACCGGCGCGCTCGCCGCGATGATGCGCAAGGAAGAGACGGGGTCGAAGAAACTCGACCGCAACAAGTACATTGCGCCGCGCATGGCGGCGGCCTCGGCTGTGCCGGGCATGTCGGTGCCACGACCGATCCCAGGCATGTCTGCTGCCGCCAATGTCCCGAAGAAGGCAAGCAAGAGCGTGCGCAAGAAGAAGTTGATCGAAGCGGAAGAGGCGAAGAAGGCGGTCCAAGAAGCGCTTGCCAAGGTCAACATCGGCAGCGGCGCTGTTCCAGCTAGTGCGCCAGCTGCTGCTGCGCCTGTGGTGGCGACGCCGGTGGAGCTTACGCCCGAGGAGAAGCAGAAAAAGGTGAAGGCGCTGATGAAGAAGCTCAAGCAGATCGACACGATCAAGCAGAAGCAGGCGAGCGGCGACACGCTGAACGACGACCAGCTGCAGAAGCTCAGCAGTGAGAAGGCCCTGCGTGACGAGGTCGCCCAGCTTTCGTAGAGGAAACCCGTCGGATCGAGTCCGCGATCGACGATGTTTGCATTTGGCTTGTAGACTCGATGAGAGGGATAAGATGACAATGTGGATAGCTAGCAGAAAATGGTTTGTAAAAATCCAACAAGTTGCTGTTTTGTGGATACAAATTTGTGATGCTGTGGACTTTTGTACGTCGGTATTTCTCCAATAACTAACTGGGTAGACGTTCGTCCGTCTTCTAAATCTCTTCGAGCTCAAAGACTTCATCATCGTCGTGGCAAGCAACGACAGTGCTGCGTGGCGAACGTAATGCGTTGTCGGTATCATCGTCACCACCTTCATCAAAGCTGTATCTTGTTTGCGGTCCATACTTCACAACGAGCTCGTCGATGTAGTCGAGCGCAACGCTTTGGCGCAGTTCTGCTGCAGCGAGCTGGTGCTTGGCGTTGTGATACATCGAGATGGCGCTGCTCGCCAAGTGTCTGTGGAGATGCAGCTCGCGAGTGAGGTGCGTGGCGGTGGCGTCGCCGATTTCCACATTCCGCTCGAGGCGGAGAGTGTACTCGCTCAAGTCGATGATGACCTGCTGCAGATACTCTTGCGTGCGGGCCAGCTGGGCGTTCTCGACGATCAGCTGCGTCATGTAAGCATGATAGCAATCTTGCTTTCCATCGCGGTGATTGCTATTGAACTCGCAAGTCGTTGGCGTTGAGTGGAGATGCATGGAGTCCGAAGTGAGCATTCCAAGTGCGGACTCGTCTTGTTCGTGAGTCGCTGCTGAGGCTGGAGAGGCTGTTGCTGCCGTTGAAGGTGGCGGTGGTGACGCAGATCCGATGATCAGACGCTCGAGGGTGTTGATGCTTTCGACCATCTTGATGAGCGCGGACTCGATGAGATCGGCCATGGCATCCAGGAATGTGCTCACGAGCAACATGCTGACGTATCTTGTACTGCGTGCTCTTGGACGCGGCGTGGCGTGTGTGAAGCGGATGCAAATTTGCAAGTGCGGTCGCTTTGCTGTAGCGTGGCATCAAGTGAGCGAATGTGGGAATGGAGCGAGCTGGAAACAGGATTTCCAACATCGTGCGTGGTCTTATTTGCCCTACGTACATGGACATGCAGCGCAGTGGCAGCATCAGCGGTGTCTGCGCTGTTGTGAGATGTTACCCTCCACACGAGTACGTCACGGGTGTGCGTCTCCGTCGCAATGTGTATACTGCTTGCTGATCATCTCTTGAGCCCAGTGAAGCCATGTCTACAGTGTTCGTACTGCATGCTGACCATGTCAACAGCAAACGCCTTTCAAAGATGCACACTGTCAATCGATCCGCGTGCCCAAAACAGCAAAATACAAAATGCAAGATCAGATTGATCATTTACAACTAAGGATATATAGCTACATTTCACTATTGATAATATCTGTATTTGATATTGATATAGGCTGCATTTCCTATCAGAGAGAGTGATGGTGCCATTGGCGCCAACTTTCTTGCACTTGCTCAATTGTTCTGCGTCAATTAACGCCCATCAAATGCCACTTCCGCGCAAGACGCCACCATCGCGAGGCGCGCATGCCCACGGCAGCCACAGCGCCGCCGCATCCGCCCCATCGGAAGTCGTGGCCGTCGCCAGTTGTGTGTGGAGCCAATACTTCCCGCAGGACCACCACATCGGGCTCGCCCGCCCAGGCGACACGCGCGACGCCAGCTACTACTCACTCGTGAGCGACAGCGAAGGTCGCTTCAAGGCTGCCGTGGCGTTCCGCGACTGCTTCCGAGACTATGAGCAGTGGGCGCCATTGATCATGAACGTGCGTTGAGCATTTGTGTGTAGTTGTGTGTACATAGCGCCACGCGTGGGTGCGTCTTTTCTTGAAGCTAACATGCATCCCTCGCTTTCTTTCTTGTTCATCTAGTACGACCTGACGGAGCCCGAGATCACGACTGTATGGCTCAACTACACGGAACTGATCCGCTCGGCGACCGGACTCCCTGACTTCGAGAGCGTGTTGCAAGAGAACATCGAGGACGTGATTCCGTGTCTGGGCATCGCGCTCTGCATGCTACGCCACGAGCTGCGCCAGGAGCAAGAGGAGTCGCCGGCGCGGCAGCGCAACATGCCGCTGGACCGCACCAAGATCTCGGTGCGCCTTCATGGCGTGACGCCTGTGCTGCCCATCGCGGCGCTCAAAGCCGACGTCGTGAACCAGTTCGTGAGCGTCGTGGGTACGTGCGTGCGCGTGAGCGCCATTAAGCCTCTCGTCACGCGCTGCGACTTTGTGTGCGTTAAGTGCAACGACGTGACCTCGCGCGCGTTCCCCGACGGCAAGTACAACCCGCCCATGAGCTGTGAGAATTCGCCTTGTCGAAGCAGAACGCTGCTTCCGAATAGATCGACGGTGGAGACAGTCGACTACCAGAAGATCAAGTGCGTCATTTGACTACATGCCTCATGAGATTGGTCACTACAGAAATCTCACATTGATTGTCTTTGTCTTTTTCAGGATTCAAGAAATGGAGAACAACGATGCTGGACCGGGACGCATTCCACGGATGGTACAGTAAAGCGACAGCCAACAGCTTCAATGGCCCCAGATTCGAGTCACTGATGTTCAGATGTGGTTTCTGATCTGTTCTATTAGATTGAGGTGGAGCTCTATGAAGACCTGGTGGATACGTGCATCCCTGGGAACATCGTGACAGTCTCGGGAGTTGTTAAGAGCATCAATTCGGAGATTCACAGCGGCCGATTCGGCAAACGTGCGCAGACAAACAGCCTATACATTCTCTATCTCTGCGCCAACTCGGTGCAGAACTCGGCTCAAGTAAGCCTGCATAGACGTTTTCTTCTACTAGCTGTGGTAAGACCTTCCGAGCACCTTGCTAATGTTTTGCCTTCTCTATATCCTAGGCGGATGATACTGACAAGGATAAGACGTCCGACATCGACTTCACCAAGGAAGACCTGGAGCAGATCAGCAACATCATCAGTCAGGGCGATGTCTTTGACCGTCTTGTTCATTCACTGTGTCCTGGGATCTATCGCAACGAGATTGTCAAAGCTGGACTGGTGCTCGCACTACTAGGCGGGACGCGCAACCCGGACGAGAAGGAGTCGGCGTGCTTCTCGAGAGCCGACTCACACGTGTTGGTCGTGGGCGATCCTGGGTTGGGAAAAAGCCAGATGCTGCGCGCTGTCGCGATGGTGGCTCCGCGTGCGGTCTACGTCGGTGGGAACACGACCACGACCACGGGTTTGACGGTGACGATGGTAAAGGATTCGTCGGGGGACTACGCGCTCGAAGCTGGTGCATTGGTGCTTGCAGACCAAGGCGTTTGCTGCATCGACGAGTTTGACAAAATGGGCATCGACTACCAGGCACTGCTTGAAGCAATGGAGCAGCAGAGCATCAGTATCGCAAAAGCAGGCATCGTGTGCAATCTGAATGCGCGCACATCCGTGATCGCGGCTGCGAATCCAAGTGGCGGACATTATAACCGCAGTCGCTCGGTGGGCGAGAACCTGAAAATGAAAGCCGCGCTGCTGTCGCGCTTCGACCTGGTATTCATTCTTCTCGATCGACCCGACGAGGAGCGCGATCGACTGTTGTCAGAACACGTCATGAACGTGCACGCCCGCAACAAACGGAAGCGGCCAAGAGATACAAGCAGAGGAGGTGGTGGCAGCTCCTGGCGTCCAAACAACAACAATGGCTTTGAGGATGAAGACCAACCGAAGCAACCCCAGCGTATGCTCTCGAATCGGTTGGTGGAGAACGCATACGAATACACGATGCACCCGATCCCGATTTACTTTCTCAAAAAGTTCATCGCGTACGCGCGGCGGTACGTGCATCCTCATTTATCGCCTGAGGCGGCGGCACTGCTGCAAAAGAAGTACTTGGAGCTGCGCAGCGCCGGCGAGAGCAACCAGAACGCGGCTGACAGCATCCCGATCACCACGCGGCAACTCGAGTCGCTCATTCGGCTCTCTCAGGCGCGCGCCAAGGCGGACTTTTCCGAGGTCGTGACCGAGCAGCACGCGCAGGATGTCGTGGAGATCATGCAGGAGTGCCTGCTGGATACGTACACGACCGAGGACGGCAATCTGGACTTTGGACGCAGCGGAGGTATGAGCCTGGCGAAGAAAGTCAAGGTGTACGTCGCGCGGCTGATGAAGGCGGCGCAGCGCAAGAACACGACCATGTTCTCGTTCGAAGACCTGTTTGAGGTCGCCAACAGCATGGCGCTGCAGGTGGACGACTTCCGCGACTTTGTCGACATCCTGCGCAACGAGTGCTATATTTTGAAGAAAGGGCCGCAGCAGTACAAGGTGCAGGTGTCGTCGTACTCGCAGATGTGATAAGTTGAAGCAAGAAATATGGACGACCAGTGTGTAAAACTGTGTTGCTTCGTGATTGTGTCTTTTTATCATTGCTGTATCTTTTGTGACCTGGCTAAACGAATGTGTATGTATGGTTGGTGTTTACTTGGCGATGTCGGCGTCGTCGAGCTTCTCGCGACGGCGCTTGATCTCCGACTCGTACACTTCCTGCGGCTTCTCGGACGAGAAGAGATCGTGGCCCGCCTTCGTTTCTACCAGGGTGCAAAGACAAAGGGAAGTCAGTCACAAGGCATTCATCCTCCTCCTCCTCATCAACAACAACAGGCGGTCATGGAAGCAACGAGAAGCGCATGCAAAGCAATCATGGAGCAAGCGACAAATGTCGCAACGTGCAGCGCAACGCACTCTTGGTGAGCGGGATGGCGCAGATGCCGAGGCAGAGCGCCGTGCCGAAGAACACCTTGCCGCCCTGGCTGAACGGCAGCTTGTTGAGCAGCGTGTTGAGCATGGTGATCAATCCGATTTGATCACCAATTGATGCGCGTCTTTGAGTTCTTTTGTTGTGAACTTGCCTTGTGGTTGCAATGGCAAACGCCTTGACCTTGACCGAATTTTAGGGAAAGTGCTTGTGGAGCATTTTGCGCACGAATCTTTTGACTGCGTGCATTAGAAACAGAAATAGAAACGGATGTGTGGACTACATATTCGGTAAGCAATTGCCGAAACAAACATGTGATCTTTGCTATGGATTCATGCTAAGTTGGAGATTTATTCTCGGTATTGAAGTACTGTTTAAATTTAGTGTTTTCAACATCCTCAACGCCGTAAACAACACGCCGAATTTTGCAACCAAAGATCAAATAAATGCAGAATAAAAAAAGGGTATTGCTATATCGACTGCAGAATTTTTTAGATCGACTGCAGCGTACTTAGTGAGAATAAGCTTTCGTACCTAATCGGAAAGTCAATTCTCCAGCACATCAACGTAGAGAGCGGGAGTGGAGAGAACTGCAACTTGGCGCTCTCGTCCGCCTTCAGTTATCATTGCTCGGTCCGACTCGAGCTCCACACACCGGGCTTCAGCAGCCTGATGGCACAGCCGGGGCTCTCCACCCACGCTCAGCAACTCTAGGTATGTTTACTGCGTCTAGCTGCACAACACGCTCATGTGAGTGACCAAGTTCTAAGAATAATCGGCATTTCTGGATCACAAAAATACACAAGCAGAGGGTGAGCAACAAATCCCAAGAGATCTCGCTGCAGCATCCGTTCTTGAAACACAACAGCTTCACCTCTTCATCTCGATACTGGCACCACCGCAACCCAAACAGTTTGAATCGAAAGACCAGCTTATGGACTATCTGCAAAGCCATGCAGGGAGCGAAGGATTTGCTGTCTTCATACGACGGTCGAGTCGCGGCCGCCAGATGGTGGTGCAGTGCGATCGAAGCGGAAGCTACGATAACCGCAACAAGACCTCAGGAAGCTCAACCAGAGATACCAGCTCCAGAAAGATCGAGTGTCCGTTCTCATTGTACGCGAGTGTGAAAAAGACGGGTTGTGGGGCTTCGAAGTGCGCAATGAATCTCACAACCACACTGGATCAGCCAACCTTTCTGTTCACCCTGTCCACCGCCAACTATCGAGTGAGAAGCTATCTGAGGTCCAGCGACTCTCTGCTGCAGGCATTGCTCCCAAGGGGATTAATGCAGCATTGAGGCAAGCAGACCCCGAGTCTCTGCACGTAAATCGAGACATCTACAACGCGATCCTCAAAACAACAGAGGCCGATCTCCGCGGCAGAAAACCTATCAAAGCTCTCCTCGATACGCTTGCCGAGAAAGAGTACCATTATGAGTACTCATTGAGCCGTGAGAACGAAGTGACGCGGCTCTTTTTCGCTCGGCAGTCAGCGATCCAGTTGACAAGACGGTACCCGACAGTGTTCGTTCTCGATTGCACCTACAAGACGAACCAGTCCCGTCTACCGTTATTGCACTTTGTGGGGGCTAGCTCGACAAATAAGAGTTTCTCGTCGTGTTTCACTTTCCTCAGTCGAGAGGCCGAGGCCGACTACGTTTGGGCTCTGCGCTGCTTTGTTTCGATGCTAGCTGAATCACCCGCCCCCGAAGTGATTGCGACCGACAAAGACCGCGCGCTGATGAATGCAATCAAACACGTGCTGCCGACTTCGAAAAACTTGCTGTGCACGTGGCACATCAACAACAACGTGGCCACAAACTGCAAGAAATTCTTCTCGACTGAATCGGAGTGGGGGCCATTCTTCAGTACGTGGTCTCAGCTGTGCGAATCAAGAACTGAAGAGGATTTTGCGTCGATCGTCAGCATTCTCCAAACCGACCTTCCTCCTGGGATGTTTCAGTATCTGAACGACACTTGGTTCAGTGTGAAGGAAATGTTTGTGCGCGCGTAGACGAGTTCTCTTCGACACTATGGAAATGCGACCACTTCCCGGGCCGAGAGTGCGCATGCTGTGTTGAAGAGGTACATCACTACGTCAACCGGTGACTTGTTCGCAGCTCGCAAAAAAATCGCGCTTGCTCGAGAGAAGCAGCTCGTGCATGTCAACCACGCAGTCGAAGTTGAGAAGCTTCGCGTTGGTTTGGCGTTCAGAGCGCCATTTTTCAAGAACGTGGCGGGTAAAATCTCAACGTTCGCTCTGAATCACATCAAGGAGCAGCTGAAGAAGGTACCAGTCCTTGGCTATTCATCTGCGTGCACGAAGAGCTTCCGAACTACAATGGGAATCCCTTGCTCCCACCTGATCAAGGCTCGACAGCTTTCGTCTTCAGTACTGGAAATGTTCGGCTTCGATCGTCAGTGGTGGTTGTCTGACGATTCGCCACCGCAAGTGAACGGCCACGCAATTCCCAACTCCATTGCCCAACGACTTTCGGATCTTGTCGAAATAGTGTCCGTCTTGCCGGCTCATCGTCAAGCTGTTATAGTGAGTGAAATGGAGCGATCAACAACAACACTCACTCAGCTGCAGAACCCAGCAACCACACAAGTGAAAGGCCGTCCATTAAACTCCACTGCTCGACTTGGAAATTTTTCAAGACGGGATCCGAGTTTGTTCGGGATCAACCCCATCACGGGCAAGAGATTACGTGCTTGCGGCGCGTGCAAAGGTGTTGGTCACAACCGCCGCACCTGCACGAAGTTACACCAACAATTTTAGTGGACTCGCCTAGATTCACAACCAGAACCGTAGATTACTAAATATCGCTCTCAAATGCATCGCCATTCGCGTGTTTTAATGTTACAGAGCAACGAATTCGGCAGAGGAAATTGCGACCGCCTCGGCTTCTCTGTTGAGACTCTGCTGTTGCGACTAGAGCCGCAGGTGCTGCCCGCCGCTGCCGTCCAGGTTGGTCGAGACCTTGAGCGCGTACATAAAAATCAGTCCGCTGATCGCGACAGACAGTTCGTTGTGCAGCAGCGCGAGCGACGCGGTCACAACGAGCAGCGACTGGGTACGATCAACTGGAATCACAACGAAGGCCACTGCGAATCGCAGAGTTGCGCAAACCCGCTCTTGCTGTTCGCGTCCAGCTTGATGTTGTTCGAGATGTAGAAGCGGTTTGACTCTCACGCTCGCACGACTAAGCCGCCGCCCACTGACTCGGACAAGTGGTTGAGCGCAGGTGCCTGCGTCGACTTCTGCGGATACTGCAGCTCGCGCGCCAGCCGGATGTAAGACGCGCCAATCTGGTAGTACAGGGCGATCACGGATATCAGGAAGAGCCCTTTCCACTGGATTATCACGGTGCGGTCGCCACGCTGCAGCACACAGAGAGCAAGCTTGCAACCAGCGTACCAAACATGAACGAGATTATGGTGTCCACGGCGGGCACGACCTACCGTACCGTATGAGGATGCAGCCAATCAGGTTCACGTCGAAGACGCACATCTGCGCGTGCATGATCGTGTATGTCATGCGGTCGAGCAAAATCTTAGCCGCGCGCATGCCAAAGTACGTGAACACGAGCGTGCGCACGAGCACCATGGACGCGAACGTGAGTCTCAGAGCCGAGTAATTGCTCAGACGGTACGTCGCGAACTCAGGCTGCTCGTCCGATTTGTTTGTGATCGAGTCGCTCGACCAGCTACTGAACCAGAAGTCACTGTCAATCTGGAGCTCCTGCCAGAGCATCTGCAACATCAGCACGACAGACACGGTCAAGAACCCGCCCACCGCGTTGTGGTACGCGGCGAAGACGTGGCTTCACGCGCGACCCTCGGATTGCTCTTCCTCCACGATCAGCTTGGTGACCTCCCTTCTGTCCCCGAACGTCTTGACCTTGACTACCTTAAAGGTGACGCTAGCTCCTGCTCGTCGCTTTCCACAAAACCTCGCCGCACATCGGTACGTCGCCGTGCATGATAGCGGTGTTCTGAGTGAGCAGACGCTGCTACTCTTCACCTTCGTAGATCATCTGGACATAAGTCTGCCACACCAAGGTCGACACCAGTGGAAGATACTTGCGGCAGATGTCCGCCTGGTGCGTCTCGACCACAGTGCCAACGTCGTCGACCGTCACCGCTTGCGTGGTGTGATTCGCTTCGATGGTCTCTGGGATGTGGGTCACGAGCACGATCGTCTTGTGACGCAGCAGACCCAGCAAGCACTCGTTCTGCACGATCGCGTCCACTGCAAGCAGCAGTGAGTCCAGGGTGTAGATGCTCGCGTCGCCTTAGCTGGTGCGAGCACGCTCAATGAGTGCGATACAGTAGATAAACTACATCGCTATATGACGAGTTGGAAGCCTGCGACTGCAGAAGGAGCTTGATGACAAACGCAACAAGAAAACCGATTCACCTGTTGTTCGTCACCTTTGGGCACGACCTCTCCAGAGAAGCCGACGCAAAGTCCTGTAGCAGCGGGCTGATGCGTGACCTTTCGTGTCTGGCGGCTTATGTTTTCAGCAAATGAACCCTCCCGATTAGGTACGAAAACTTATTCCCACTAAGTACGCTGCAGTCGATCTAAAAAATTCTGCAGTCAATATAGCAATACCCTAAAAAAAGGGAAATGATATTCTCACCCCCATTTTCACTATTCTCTCTCTCTCTCTCTCTCTCTCTCTCTCTCTCTCTCGATTGTTCAGGAAGCTGACTTGGTTTTCCTTCTTTTCCATGTAAATGACAATAACATATTACACACCATTTGTGATTCTTCTTCTTCTGGAGCCTGGGTAATACCTTAGACGGAGTAGCAGCAGCACATCAGCCGCTTGATCGCCTGCCACCACGCTGCCGGACCGTGATCGTCCAGGTCGATCGACTTCATGGGCAGGCCCATGCCTCTGCCGCTGTTGTTTGTCGACGACATCAACAGCATCGCACCAGGACCACCGATTCCACCACTATTGCCTTCGAAGTGCGAGCCCGTCGACGAGTTGGACGTCTGAGCAAACAACTGCTGCTGCTGCAGGTATAGCATCGAGGACGAGCCTGTCGCGATCGTTGACTCGGACGTCGATGAGAGCTCGTCCCGTGTGCCTTTCAGTGCCTCGCTGCCAAACGCTTCCGAGACTGTGACCGACGTGGAAAAAGTATTCCGCTCTTCCGTGATTCGGTTCGTGGACTTCTTGATCGCGCTTCCAAACGGCATCTCGTACAGTGGCGCTGCTGTGCCGCCGAATTTGTAGCGCTCGTTGATACTTCGCAGCCCGAGCCACTTGCAGACTTCGTTGCACCGATGCGACTCGAGAAACTTCTCCATCCCAAACGTGCCCAAGTTCCCCGCGCCAAAGCCTCGTCCGTCTGCAGTGTGGATCTGTGGATCCGTGTAGCTATCGTTCACGCCCTGGATGTCGACAATCATGAGTCGATAGTCGGACGCGACAAACGTGAAATGCGAGAATGCCTGCGGTGTGTTGCGCTCGCGCTCCTCAGTCGAACTCGTTTCTTTGCCGACGTATCCGTTGTTGTTGCTGTACTTGACGTACGCCCCCGGCAGGTATTCTTCAACCGAGCAGACGAGATCCCCTCGATCGCGCAGTTTTAGCAGCCACGACCGCGCATAATACACTTTCAACGGCGGCTCGTGCTCGTTGTAGAGCTCGGCGTAATGCGCGCAGACGGCTTGCATCTCGACATCACTTAAATAAGAGCTGGGCTCGGCGTGGCGGATACTGAATTTTGCAACAAGCAGACGCGTCACATTCGCATCTGTTGCGCCTTCTTCCAGCTCCTACAGATAATAACGATAGAAGCAGCGCATTTGTGTTAGTAAAAAAACCACACCCACACACAGAGAGATCAAGGCATGCAAGCTCACCTGTAAATAATATGCACTTCGTAGTTGTCCCGTTGCAAATGGGACGAGATCGAGCTTCACCCGTGTCGACGTCGAGTTCCACTCCAGTGTATCGACGTCAAAGCTCAGTTTCTCTGCGCGCTCTTTCATCAAACGACTGAAATCTGGCGGATTGTGCGGCACGACGGTTTTCATGATTGGCTGCAAGACGCGGCGTGGCGAAGGCTTCTTCCGCTCGGTGGACGTACCGGTCATCTCGTTAATGATCTGATTCTTGCGCTCTTGGTACTCGTCATTGGTCAAGTGGCCGCAGTCCAGCAACATCTTGAGCGTGTTGAGCTTCTCAAACGGACTCTTTGCCTTGCCATTTGATGAAGACGGTGGCCCTGACGATGACGAGGAAGACGGTGCTGCCTCGACGCTGTCTTTCTCTTTGCTGTTCTCTTTTTTCTTCGCGTGGCTTGACTTGCGCTTGCGTCCACCTCCGCCAGACGAGTGTGAGTGCTGCGGCGCTCCGGTGGGTGGGAGGCCACCGGAATCGTGCACGACCTGCGGCGAGAGTCCGTTGCTGCCCGGCGCTGGCTTTGAGGTCGAGATGTTCACCACGGGTCGACTGTTGTTCATGCTGCTGCTCGTGGTGATGTTCAAATTCATGCTCATAGTAATATGAGACTGGAAGGATTGCAGCTGCTGGAGATGTGGCGGCGGCGGTGGCAGTGGCAGTGGCGTCAGCACTTCAATGACAGCTGCTGCTGGTTGGACGCCAACTGGAGCTTGCTCGACGCTTATCGCAGCAGCGTTTCTGCTTACGGACTTGCGGTCGATCGGTGCGGCGGTACTGCTGCAATTGCTCTTCGCGCGAACAGCTTGATGATACGTTTGCTGCGCAATCGACTGAGATGAAAGCAGGGCTGCTGCTGGGGTTAGTGGCTGCCGCTGGGGCGGTGCTGCTGCTATTTGCTGTTGTTCCTGAGAATCGACAGCGTGAGGATCGTTCGTCGTGGCGTTACAAGGCTCAAAAGCGAGAGGCGTGTCGCCGCCAACGCTCCGTTTCGGCTTCTCGTCGTGTATTATTAATGATGGGTGACTCTGGTTCTGCTGCTGCGGTTGTTGGTATTGCCGGGACTGCAACGGATATCAGTGCAAACAACACAATAAAGCGTCAGCAAGATGAACAGAGCAGAGCAACAAAATGGCTTCTCTCAATGGTTCGTTTCTCAATTTACACGCAACACACAGACACACGCAGTCAAACAAAGAGCCAACCAGCCATACATAGATAGATAGACGCACAAAGTGCTGCTCTTCGAATGGTAACTCATAAGATGGATCAAACGCAGTCCACAGAGGGTCGCGCCTGCTCAGCGCAGTCCGATTGCCATCCATTCATTTGTATGCAATCTATCACACAAACCAAAAGCGATGGTGCAATGGACAACTGCCACTCTAACCAGTGTGCTCATAACACACACACGCACACGTGTAAATGCGCTTCGAGAAGGAAAATGTAAAGGCCAACACAGCAATAGCAAGTAGCTGATCAAGTCGAAACGACGTCGTGTCGATTATTCGATTCACCACAGACTTGACCACCAGCAGTGACCATCATCGTCCAGCATGCTGTTAAACCAGCCAAGTAGCACTCACACGCACTTCCCACCCCACATGCTCACACCACAAAAATCAACACATGCACACATGCACACACACACCCATGAAGCAAAAGGCATGTACGGTACCTGAGCTGCTACTGCGCCAAACGCACTACTTGTCGGTCGATTGTTCAATCGCGCATGCGACGACAGCGACACACTGCTCGACGCGGACTGCTGCTCCGTCGTGGGCTCCCCGGAAGGCGGCGACACCATCAGCGCGTCTTCTCTTTCGCTCGTTGTTCTTTCTCGTTTCTTCCAACTAGCGCGTCGCGTCACGCAGTGCTCCTACGTAGTGCTGAGTTCCACCTAGGCGCCGTCGGTGGCTGGGTGGGTACGCGTAGCTAACTGGTCAGGCACGTCACGCGCTCTGCCTGGTCTGCTCTGGTAAGGAAGGCTCTCTGTGTGTGCTCCTGGCGCTTTGGACGAGGCGCATTTAGCGCATGTTCGCATTCAACAACCGAGAGAACCAACTGAAAAAGTACAGAACGATGGGTCGCCTTGGTCACTCTTTTGCGGGGTCGGCATCTCTCTCTACAAGAACAGCAACTGAACCCCTTTTGTTTTCACTCTCTCCCGCAAAAGCTCACTCGCTGACCACGATGAGGTGAATCGCTCTCTACAAGACCAGGGTCAGCGAGTCCTTGATTTACGTGGTACACACATAATGAGTGAACCAGCTCAAAGTGTACAGTGATACTATTTTTTCAATCAAACTGAAGTCTTTGATAACGAGGCTTCCTAAAGGCAGATTCTTTGTCCCTGGGGCCAGATTACCGACTGTACCGGTGCTTCGGTATACTACCGGTATGTGTCTGTACCGAAAAGCAAAATAGTAGACTAAAGGTTACACATACTCTCGTGTCAAAGCCCCAGGGCCACCCAGTTTATGTCTATCACACCAATTTTTGGTTCTATAAATGCTCGCTTTGGCACACAGATCCAAAACCAAAAGGCAAAAAGTCTGGTGTGCACAGCAGTACCAGTATTATTCTTAGATTCCGTTTCTCTCTCGCACCTCCTTCTCACTCAACGACTGGATCCGCAGAAGCATGGACGAGCCCCCGCAGTGGAATGTAGACGACACTCTCTCGATCCAAGCGGATCTTGGGCGTACAGGCGCTGTGAGCGCACTAAAGTAGTTCGTTATTGACCATGGATTCGCTCTGGTCATCAAGAATTCCTGTGCGATCCGGCTCATGTTGAAGTGGATACATGGCGGTGTCAAGTGGAGCCACAAGGCAGCCGACCGGAGCCCGAATAGTATCTTCGCACTCCTTGAACGAAATAAGCAAGATGCACGTACGAAATGGCGCTCGCCAAACATCGGGATCAAGACGGGCGGCGCGTAAACTCATAGTCTCGGACGCACGCAGGCCGTCAGCGCCTGGACTGGGAGGAGATCTATATGTTGCCGTCGGTACGCCGGTTTCTAAATGAGATGCACGGCGTGTTGAGCAAGGCTGTCTAGCTGTACGACTCCGGGACCGACCCCATGCAATTTGGCATCTCAAGGCGAGCTACAGTTGGATCGACTACAAAGATGCTGACAATTGCATCCTCAAGGCGTAACACGCTCGGCTGAGCGACTTGACTCCCATCGAAGCTCTGCATGCTATGCTCATCGGGAAAGAGGCTATCTCGTACAGCCTTCAAGACGAAGACAATCAAGTAGTCAGCTTTTTGTTCTCGTCGAAGGCTTTGCGGCCATTTCTCAAGCGCTTCCATCGTGTCTTGTTTCTTGGCTGCAGGTACAAGGTAAACAAGCACATGATGCCGTTGCTTCACGTGGTCGGAATGACGGGCAATTAGCGATCATTCGTCGCTGGCTGCTGCTTCATGCGCAACGAAACAACCGTGAGCTACGTTTGGGCACTATCGAAGCTTTCCCGAGCGCTTCCGTCGCTGTTGTAGACCACGAGAACACCTTGGTCTCAGCGATTGAGACGCAGTGGAAACAGCGCTGGGCGACTGCGACTGCGGCGGCGACTGCATGGGCTCGGATGGTTGTGCAGGAGTGGGGTTCTGTGAGTATGAGCCGCCCGTGTCCACCCACTACCAGCCCGCTCACGTCAGAACGAGCGAAGAAACCTACGAGAGAACATCAAGGAACACTGTTAGATACCGGTTTTTCAAGGACAACGATACAACTATCAAGCACACCACGGACAATACCGGTATTGAACCAGAGACCTCAGCATTCCTGAACACACAACCTACAGCCTGAGCTACGCAACTTACATGTCAGTATACACCAAAAGGAGGCACCTGTTCCTACACAAAAAATCAGTATCCATACACCCTAAAATGCATGTCAAAGACGGCGCCTTCTATTTGAAGCACTTTCAACACACGTGCGTAATTACGCGCATAATTAAAACAAGGATGCGGACGATTTAAACTAGGGAAAATCAGTATGTGGTCGATTTAAACAAGGAAAACCAGGATAGCCAGCCAATTTCTTGCCCCATGATGCCAACTCACAGACTAGAATAGCAACTGCTGATGGGGCAACCAGTTGGTCGGCGTCGCGTCAATGGCGGTGGTAGGAGCGAGAACAAGTACACGAGGCAGCCGTACGACTACCAATCCAAGCTGAAGGTGATCGACTACTACGCAACAGCGGACATTAGCACCACCATCGCACGGTTCTTTTTCAGCACGGAAGACGGTCTAAAAGGATCAAAGCACAAGCTCGTGAAGAAATGAAAGCAGCAGCGCGCTCGCACTGAGTAGCGTGCCGGGACGTCAGCAACTTCGAGCCATCAACACAGTCGTGATCGCGGCCTCGCAACCACGCTTCCACAAACTGCAAAGACTTCAATTGTGAAGTGGGTGAATGATTTCCGCCGCGACGGTGTCACCGTATCGTCAGCAATGCTCAGGATCCACGCATTGGAGGAAGCTGAACAACTGAAGATTCCACTTGGTGTATTTTCCGCAACGTGAAGGTGGCAGAGCGGCTTCATAAAGCGCCGCCGCTTTTCGTTCCATGTGAAGACGCACACCGGATAGACGGCTCCACCTGATGCGTTGGAGTAAGCAGCTGTATTCGCGCATGGAGTGGCAAGAAGAGCGGACGTCGAGGGCATCAAGACCATCTACAACGCTGACCAAGCGGCAGTATTTTTTTAGCTCCCGCCCTGTGGCGGAGTTACACGCGTGGAGTTACACCGCCGTAGCCCACGCTGCCGAATAACTGTTTGCGCAACAACTTTACGGCCGAACCGAAGTTCGCCGTACTTAGCCACTGCTAACATAAGTACAGTCCTCCCCCCCCCCCTATTGAAACATCGTCCAAATCAAATACCCTCTCAAAGTCGATATTATGCAGTACACTTGTTGACATTCATTTTAACAGTTTAATGAAATTGGCGCGCTTCTTGCAAACCAAAAGCCCACATCCGAGGAAGCAAACCAAGACACAAGCAAGAATGGTCACGATCACTACGTACGCGCGACTGACAAATAGTCAGAAGCAAGCGATAAGAGAACACCACAGAG
>JALBYZ010000425.1:0-28589 GCA_038050575.1 Globisporangium mamillatum | reverse complement strand
GAGAGAGAGAGAGAGAGAGAGAGAGAGAGAGAGAGAGAGAGAGAGAGAGAGAGAGGTCGACTCAGGGAAGCAAACTTTTACATGTACGGCGGAACGAGTGATCCTGACGCTGGCCAGAGGTCGAGACTTCGCGGGAGTTGCTCTTGTGGCACGCAGTGGCCTTCAAAGCGTTGATGAAAATGGGCCTCAGAGATACTGTTAGTCGGAGTCTGGTCATATGTAGCCCGTCTGTTGTCAGACTGTAGGCGCAGCCACTCTTTACGCCTTCGTCGCTGTTCGTTGGTGTTCACCCGAGTCTTTCCTCTCGCCTGTAAAAGCCAAGCATTGCGCACCTGACTCGCGTTTGCTAGAGAGCTCCAGTCGTCGGTTCTTTCTGTGGGGTCTTTGGGGATCTCAGTAGCAATTGAATTTCCGCCAAGCAAACATCGCACGGACTGAATCTGGGTTCGTTTGTGTCACATGTTGAACGCATGCGGGCGACATGGTTTGTCACCTTTTCTCGCCTCTGCTGCGAGCAGCAAGCGAGAGCAAAGTGTGTTGTGCTGTGGGGCCTTCCAAATGTTGAGCATCTCAGGCGTCATTGGCAATTGCATCACGTCGAGAAATGCATTCCCGAAGCAAAGCCGATTGTTCGATTGGCCGTGCAATCGCCTCAGCGAAGGTATTTATTGCAGGCTGCTCGATTTTAGTTTTCGGATGCATGACGCCTCAGCGCAAAGTGCAAACACGAGCTGAGTGTGTTTAGACAACTCGTACCACTTTGCGCGACAGCAGCGTGGGTTGATGGGAGCGTCAGTCAGCAAGCAGCCAGGTAGAAGAAACATGCGCTGGTGGTCAGTTCATTTACCTGGACTCGGCATTCTGCTCTTGAACTTTACAGTTTGGCGCTGCAAGCACCGCGTGGATTGTGATTTATCAATTCGATGTGGATGGAGCCAGTAGTCGAGTGTACGCAGATGCGGGAGCTGGTCGGGCGCTTACTTTGGTTTCCTAGGATCGCAACAAGATCCTACTTCGTTCTGTCTCAAGCCTGACTTTCCACCGGCAGCCATCAAGCGTCTCCCGCTGTATGCACGCATGATCACTATGGTTTTGTAAGCACGGAGCTCTGATGACTGCCAGCAGCCGAGCCGACTAGACGACGATGCCTTCACCATCAAAGCTTTGCTGTTGCTGGACGTGAAAGAGTTTTGGATATGTTATACACAGACTTACTATGCTTTTTTTACTGATCGCCGGTACGCATGTGTCTGGCTGACTCAGACTCTGCCATTGTTGTGCTCAACACAGCGCGTAAACAAGATAGTCCTGTGAAGAGAGAGAACCAGACAATTTTTCACTGCTGTATCGACATCAGCATGACCTCACCCGTGTGCTTGTTCTCCAGGGAGGGAAAACAATCAATCGACCTCTCGGATCGAAGTCGAAGGACCAAGTGGGCAAAGCGTATGCTGCTACGCGACATCTGCCCAACTAGAACTCACAACAGAGAACTCATTTAGGTCAAGAGGGATTGCTGGGATGTAGAACAGTTGTTCAAGTGGTCAGCAAGAATACATCCGATTGCTTCCGAGTACGAGCCCCTTGCCATCATGTTCACAGCCTTGTTGCAGACAGAGCTCCTGCGAGCGCCTTACGCCTTGTCTTCGCTGTTCGTGGGTGGGTGTCCATCCCTTCCTCTCGCCTGTAAATTCGAGGCATTGCGCACCTGGCTTGGCTACTATAGAGTGGGAGGAACCAGATCCATTTGAATGTTTCAGTGCTTCTCCGGCGCGTTCGATACTATAATACCGCAGTACCTCGATGATACTGTCGCGCCACGGTCAATCGTTGCTCAATTGATGCGTTGGCAAGCCAGTCGCCTCAGCACAGACTGGTTGCTCGATTTGTTGCTGTGCTTTGCAAGCTATCTCAGCACAAGTGGGGTGTTGGTGCAAGCGGGAGCGCAAGCACAAACACGTTTGTGATTGTCAACTTGATGCGGAAGAGTCAGCAAGCATGGTAAAGCGAGCGTATGTAGCACGCTTTGGTTTCCAAGGTCAAGACAAGAGCCTACTTTTGTCTCGAGCTCGACTATCCCCAAGCAACCACTAACGATCTCCTCTGTGCATTCATAGCCTGCGTACCACTCTGATGACTGCCTCTATCCAGCTGACTGGGCGATGGTGTCTTGCTTCGCCATCAATACTTTGCAGAATATAGGACGGACATGGAAGAACTTTGGGCATGCTATACACTACATTGGCTTTATAATAACTAGAACTCGACACTGAGAACAGAGCACACATTCCAATCTGCAAGGGTTGCTGCAGACAGACAGGGCTACACAGAGGTTCAGTCGATTTATCTGCCCATACTCTGACTATCTTTACATACCACTTCGTCAATATTCGGTGGCGTGTGTCCAAGTGTTTCCTCTCGCCTGCACAAGCGAGAAAGAGAGGGAAGTTGCTCTTTATTTGGACCTTTTGCATGTGATGTGGCGTGTTTGGTGTTTGGCAGTGATCTCAGTCGCAATCGAGTAGCCCTTGATAAAAACGTTACCCAAGTGCTGATTTACGTTGCAGGTCTTGACCGTGAATGCAATGCAAACATAAGCAGCACGTGTGTGTTTCACAAATGCAACATTGTTGCGACCGGGATGGACAGCGCGCCAGCAGCCGAGCAGACGCACCGAGAAACGTTGGCGTTCAGTTGCCCACCTTGTTATTGTATTCATGCAGCCCTTGCAACTGTAGGTGGAAGCGCAAACAACAACCATGTTTGTGATGATAGATTCGACGAGGAAGTGCCTCTGTCGTTGCGCGGTTGTTCTACTTCTGGTCTCTTCCAGGCTCGTCTATCCACTCGAGCAGCCATCACGTATCGTCGATATGCACACAATACAGGACATGCACGCGATGGACTTGAGTCAGTGACTATCTGCACTGCACACGCCAGTCCGACTGGACAAACGACTCGTGCACCATCAACATGTTGCTCAAAAGGCCATGAAAGAACTTTGGACGATGTGAACAGTTGCCCACACTTTTTTCTCCAAGACTGGCATTTTCGCCTACTTGTCTCGCGTTCAGTTGTTGGCGGAGATGGTGAGCAGTTGCACACTCTTGAAGTGGTTCGATTGGCATTCACAGGAATCACAAGCAGGTGCAGTGGACTCCAAAGTATGAATGGGACACTTGAAAGTTATTCTCGAAATCACTACATAACGTTCCTTCATGGCTACTTCGTACCTCATCCAGGAACTCGCGCCAGCTTGAAACTTGGGGCGGGGATGGAAGCATCTCGATCCCAAGCTTCTTGGAGAGCCCAAGTAAGGAACGCATCATTATCAAAGTTGTCTATGGAATCACAGCAAGAGCCTTCCGAGCCACACATTGATGGATGAGTCACAGAACAATGCCTTCTTGCGTTACGAAGTGGAGCAGATGCTGGATGAGCAAGAAAGAATTTTGGCTTGCGCGGCAAAACACACCGAATAAGCGAGCGAGCGAGTGCACTTTCTATCGGCTAGATTCACTCGGATGTGAGCGATTCGCTATGGATGAGTTGGCAAGAATTCTGTCCGCAGGGGCGTAAACAAGTGTGAGCTTAGATTATGGGTATTGGATTTATCAAAAGCTGGTCTCTCTCGTGCGGCTTCTCAACTCAAAGGACCTTTCGGATTCCTGGAAGTCGAGTTGCATATTTTGAAGTAGATTCTGTCGAACGGAACCGCAAATATGAAGTTCAAGAGTGCTGCTAGACGGAAAATGTCATTCCCAGACCAGAAGGTAGTGGATCGTTTTGTTCATTCCCATCATTTCAGAACAAACACTCTTGCCGCCAACGAGTGTGGCCAAGAAGTCACAAGAAACGTCCACTCGGCTGCTGCAGTCGATTGGTAATCGAATGACACCACTTCGACCTCAGATTAGTAGATTGGGATGCAGTTTCAATGATTACCCTCCTCGGCTGCTGCGGAACGCAGCGGAGCTGTTTCTCTCAACTCTCATGAATATCTGCGTTCTTCTTTGGCGCCAATCGCAATGGGTGCATTGCTGGCGAACTCACCCACGCGCCACTGGCTTCACGTGCAGCTGCAGCGTTCAGAATAATTGCGTGGAGAACGATAACCATTCAATCATATCAGTAGCGAGTAGATGGCTCAGTTGATCGGATGCACACTCATTAATCGCAGCTTTCGATTACAAGCGAAGCGGCATCTGCACCAGTCGACCCTCATCCACATTTGGCCATGATACTACATACATGGACTTTATCGTAGTAGTAGTACATATCTACAACGTATTCGCTATGGTAACCAAAACCTGTCGTGATATCTATCTACTTCGACGTGCGAAAGATTCGCAATCCTAATCGATTGTTTGAGTAGATTATGATATGTTTGCTTCGACAATTTGAGAATTCACGCTGAACAATACTGATCGATCGTTGCTCCGCAAGTACGTTCCGGAAATGCTACCTCTAGCGGCTCAGCAGAGATGGTTCAGTGGCAATAATGGCCACCACACATCGCATTGCTCTTTGGGTTTCTGAACTACACAGCAGACAAATTCAATGAAGAGATGCTAGACAAATGACAACATTTGACTACTTAAATACTAGGAGGATACCTCTTCGTCCACAGGATCTTTCGTTGAACCGCTAGCCCGGTGAACTCGAAGATCTGCTTGAAGATCCACCGTTCCATGATGTTGCACGCGTTCGTAGTGGACGCTGTGTTCGTAATAGCGCTGATGAGCGCGAGTTTATGCCGCAGAGGTAGCGCTGTGAGCCCGAGATACTCATCGTTGTGCTTGCCGTCGAATAGGTTTCGCGCCTTCAATGAATGTAATTCCTGCAGCTCCACGAGTTCGACCGCTCGGTTGGCTTCCAGTGCGCTGCTCAAACTCTCCAGCGCTCTGTCTGTGATCCAACTGTTGTTCAGCCGTAGTTCTCGTAACTTTGGAAGACACTCTGGAATCTTCATAAGCTCTGCCAGCTCTCGGACACGATCGTTATCGAACTGCGTGTTATTCAGGTTCAGCGACGTCAGCTCCGATCCACAACCGTGGTGGATACTCTGGAAGAGCTCTGCTAGTTTGTTATGAGCCGTCAAGTTGGTATCCGCCAAATCCAAGTGCTCCAGTCCGCTGCACCGATCAACGAGTATTCTTAGATCAAACCCTTCCATACACATCTGGAGTGCAAGTGATCTCGCTCGCACACCAACGCTTGCCATGAAGACGCGGAATGGGTTTGGAAGATGATAATCGAACGGCGGCACGCGAAATCCACGCATGGTTAAATTGAGCCGCTCGGTCTGCACGAGCGCCTGTGGTTTTCGATTTCCAACATTCTCAGCTCGAACCCAACCAAGTCCGTACCCTGGAACGACCACGTTCAGCCACTCTCTGTCGCCTTCCACGTACAAAACCTCCCACATGTGCTCTGCGTTCAGCATCAACAGCGGCTTCGACGTTGTATCGGGCGCTGAGTAAATCGTTGCATCTTGTATCAACGTACAAACTATGATGGAGACGTCGAGTCTGTCGTCATGGCTTCCACCAAGGCGTCGACTTTCAGCGACAGGGTTCGCCAACGCCTTCGCAAACGCTGTCATCCCAGCTGTGCGAAGAACCATCTCGGACAGATCGATCGATCGAAGGCGGAACGAAGAAGCAAAGCTCTCGGACCGAGGGTAAAACAGTCCGAACGCAATCCACCACCAGCATTCCGCTCTTACACTATCATCGGGAACGTCCAGGAGGAGGAGAACGGATGCCAGCGATAGCTCTTCGTAGACGCATCCGTATCGAAGCGCTGAGAAGACGGCGGCAGCCTGCTTCAGACCTAGCGAGGCACTTGCGAGTGAGAGGCTACGACAGGGTGGCTGACTTGGCATCGTTCCACCTCGAGATCCATCAGGAACACCGAATGCTGCTCTGATCAGCTTGAATCGACTGGGCAGATCTTTTGATGAAGGAGACGGCATGATGCCATCGAGTTTGATCTCTTCCAGCTTGTAGATGTGGTTCTTGCTTAGGATCTCAGCAAGAACCTCCAGCTGCGGCGCAGCCAGACCGTGGTGAATACTGCTCAGTTCCAGCATGTGGATTCGACAGCGCCGAATCGTGGGGGGATCGTGAGATTGGGCAGAGACTTGGTCCAACAGTCGCTGGATCAAAAGCAGGCTCGTCTGCGAAAGTTTACAGTTCCTGAACGCGAGCCCGAACTCCACGCTGCGGCAAAAATCTGCTTGTTGCTCCAGGCGACGCAGGTTGTTGCCTCCAGTGAAGAACTGGCTCACCGCGCGCACTTGCTTCTCGTTCAGCTCTTCGAATTCCAACACCACGCGTGCGGGGAAATTATCCCCTTTCTCCATCAACCATCTAACGAACTGCCGGAATTGCTCTGGCTGGGGCTTCGTGTCATCCCCTTTCGCCTTTGAATCAAGAAGCAGCTGTAGCCAGAACTCGCTCCTTTCTCTCAACCCTACTCGTGTCTTCAGCAGTCGTGACGAGTAGCTCAGTACCGCGGCGGTCGCATCCAGCGCCGCTGCGATCTTTGTCGCCGAGGGTCCGTTTGTCGCCATCCCACGAAGGTTTTTCGCCTTTGGGTGCTGGGAGAAGCGCAGTGTCAGCGTTGGTCGCGCTGTCAGGAGCGGTCCGTGCGGCGGAAGAGCGTCGACAACGAGCATGCGCTGGAGCGCCGTCTGCACTGCTGCGATCACGCGGGCGTTCTCACGCGCCAGGGCGGCGTCCTCTTCGTGGCCATTCTCGTCTTCATCGTCCTGCGGGAGGTGGTGGTTGTGCTTGCCGCCGATCATATCTTGAGATGAGCACAATAGAAGTGGATTCAAAAGTGAATACAACCATTCCAAACATGTGGGTTGAAAAAGGAAGAGTCCATTTCGCAGGATACGGTATTGAGTAAATATGACGTTTGTCACCGATTTCGTCGCAATAGATTTTCACATACGAAGATAAACATAAAATACTAAATACGTCTCTCGAGATGACCCGAGACAAGTACACTGTGACCATGAACACGTATTTGAGCTCGGTTCCATCGAGAAGCACGTTTCCAGAGTCGCGAATGCTATCTCAAAGCTCATCCTTTGAGACTAACTCAAACTTGAAATTTGTCGCGAACGTCCGAAAGCGCCAGCCAGTATCCTCTTTGTGCTGCAATGAAGGCTTGACAATTGCCCCATAACTAGAGGTCCTCGATCTACATGTGCAGAGCGATGCAGATGATTGTCGTGTGGTCCAGTCGCCTCCACTTGACCTTCTTGGACGCTGTGCCATCGAGCGACACGGGGCCGCCGGTCGAGTCCTTCTCCATCGAGAGGGAAGGCACGCGTTCTCCTACCAATCGGTCGAGGACTCGGGCATCGCGTCGAACAAGGTCGCCCAGAGCCGCGGCATCTCTCGCGCGCACGTCGCCGCGATCCGCGAAACGTGCGGTTACAATCACCTGTCGCCGCCCGAGCGCGTGCCGGACTACATTCTGTTCCTGCGTCAGTTCCTCGACTGGTTCATGATCCTGCTCAGCATCGCCGGCCTGCTCAGTCTCATCGCGTACTTCCTCGACTCGTCCGTGAAGCTGAACCTCTACCTAGTAATCGTGCTCTTCCTCATCGTGATCCCACGTGTGTCATGTCGTTCATGCAAGCGCGCTCGACGAATAAGGTCATGGACCCGTTCAACAACGTACTGCCGGCGCAGTGCATGGTCGTGCGCGACGCGCGACCCAGCAGATCGCCGCGAGGAGCTGCTCGTGGGCAACCTCGTGTGGATCAGCAACGTCGGCAAGGTACCCGCGGACCTGCGCATCCTGCTCTGCAGCAACCTCAAGGTCGAGAACTCATCACTCATGGGCGAGTCCGAGCTCCTGCCACTCACGGCCAAGACCATGGACGCCGACGTGCCTGCGCTCGCGTGCAAGAACGTCGCGTTCAACGGCTCACTCTGCTACGACAGCTCGGCGCTCGGCGTCGTGCTGAGCATCGGCAGCAAGACCATGATCGGCCGCATCATCAAGCTCGCGAGCTCGACCGAGGAGCGCGAGACCAACATGCAGCGCGAGGTCAAGAACTTCGTGCGCTTCATCAGCGTCCTGGCCGTCACGATGGCGTTAGTGCTCTTCACGATCGGCGTGGTCTGCAAGAAGGGCTACGACGTGCTCAACACGTTCGTAAACGGCTTCCTAGTCATCATCGTCGTGAACGTGCCGCAGGGACTCCCCGCCACAGTCATATCGCTGCTCACGATTACGACTAAGCGCATGGCGGCGCACAACATCTTCGTCAAGCGCCTGGACTGCGTCGAGACCATGGGCTCACTCACGCTCATCGTGACCGACAAGACCGGCACGCTCACGAAGAACATCATGGCAGTCACGGACACGTGGTACGGCCGCGACTTCCACCACCAATCGACGGTCGACCACCTGGTGATCGAGGCCGACGAGAACCTTGACTACCTGGAGAGCGACGTTGCCAAGGCCGTGCCTTTCCGCGGCACCACGCTGTGCAACTGCGCCGTCCCCGAGCAAAGCGAGACCGGACGTGGTAGGCTTGCGGCACGGGTGCTCCGCACGTCGGCGTCCAGTCGCGGCTCGAGCAGCGACCTGCCGACTCGCCGCCAGTCAAACGGCGCTCTGCCAACGCGCCACCCGTCCAGCTCCTCGTTCCAGATGCGCCGCGATTCTGGGGCGTCCTACCGCGTGCGTCGTGACTTTGTCGTCAAGCGCAAGTACACTGGCCACCCTTCGGATATCGCGCTTCTGCGGTTCGCAGACCTCCAGTTCTCAACCGACTCGACCCGCGAGTAGTACCCGATGGTGTTTGAGATCCCGTTCAACTCGACGAACAAGTGGCAGCTCGTGATCGTGCCGTTCCTTGGTCAGCAGACGTCGCACGAGTCGTTCGACGTGATGATGCAATGCGCGCCGGAAGTGATCATCAAGCGCTGCAACACGTACCTGGCTGCGGACGGCGAGGAGCGCGAAATCGACGCGAGCTTCCACGACGAGTTCACGAATGCGTACGAGCTCTCTGGCAGCAACGGCCGCCGCGTGATCGCGCTCGCGACGCGCCGCTTCACTCCAGATGCGCTGAACACGCTGTTCTCGGCCGATGAAGGCAGCTTCCCGTCGGAGAACCTGTGCTTTGTCGACATGATCGCGATCATGGACCCTCCTCGCGACGACGTGCCGGACGCGATCCAGAAATGCAAGAACGCTGGCGTGAAGGTGTTCATGATCACGGGCGACCACCCGCTCACTGCGCAGGCGATTGCCCGTGAAATCGGATTGCTCAATGAGAGCGACAATGTGCTCAACCTACTCACACCGAACCCTGCGAGTTTCCCGGACACGGACTGGACGAAGTTCGACGCCGCGGTGGTGCACGGTGGCGCGATCGACCACCTCACACCCGAACACTCCGACATTGTGCTCTCGATGAAGCAAGTCGTATTTGCGCGAACGACGCCGCAGCACAAGCTGGAGATCGTGTGCGCCAGTCAGAACCTGGGCGAGTGCGTCGGCGTGACGGGTGACGGTGTGAACGACGCGCCGGCGCTCAAGCAGGGCGACGTCGGCGTCGCCATGGGCAAGAACGGCAATGATGTCGCGCGCGAGGCCGCCGACATCGACCTCATGGACGACAACTTCTCGTCGATCGTACGCGGCATCGAGCAAGACCGCACCATCTTCAACAACCTGAAGAAGATGATCGCATACACGTTGACCCACTTGTGGCCCGAGATTGCGCCGGTGGCGTTGAACCTGGCGTTCGGCATGCCGGCCGCGCTCACGTCACTGCAGATTCTGAGCGTGGACCTCGCGACCGAGCTGGGACCCGCGATCTCGCTCGCGTACGAAGGCCTGCGAGCGACATCATGAGCCGACCGCCGTGAAACATGAAGAAGGACAAACTCATGTCTCCGTCTCTGCTCACGTATGCGTACGTGGTCGCCGGCATGATCAACACGCTCGGCTGCTTCTTTGCGTACGCGTCGGTATTCTGGCGCCGCGGCATCTCGTTGAGCGACATCTACCTCTCAGGCGACGACTACTGGAAGGATGACGCGCCGGAGTTCTGCTACTTTGACGAGGGCACCAAGTGCCTGACCGAAAGCGAGCAGATGACCATCATCGCTGAGGCGTGTGGCTCGTGGTACGTCGCGCTCGTGATGTGCCAGTTCTTCCACGTGTGGATGTGCAAGACTCGCCGCATCTCGGTCTTCCGCCACGGCCTCTTCAACAACGTGGTCATGATCTACGGCACGCTACTGTCCGTGACGCTCGCGGTCATTCTCGTCTACATGCCGAACGTGAACGACGTGGTGGGCGCCGAGCCGGCCGACTATTTGCCGTGGCTCATCGCGCTCGGCACGGGCTCGATCACGTGGCTCTACCGCGAAGGCACGAAGTACGTCGCGCGCTGTGACTATGACGGCAAGCCGGGCTTCGTCACCAAGTACCTGATGTGGTAGACGGGATGCATGCAGCGAAGCGGACTGGCCAGCGTGTTCTCTTTTGAGCGAGTACTTGTATTATTAAATAAATAATTAAATACTGTGAAAATGTATCCATCGCCCAGACCTTTTTGACGTCGACAAGAAGACAGTTGTGTTGTTTGTGTACATGCACGCAGTGCTTCGGTAGGAATGAACGATCACGGAGTTTTGAGACTATCAGTCTCTCCCAACACCACTTCTCTAGCAACTCTACTCCGAGATCACCCTGAAAATGAGCCTCAGTCTTGATCTAGCAGGCCACTTTGAGAAGGTTTGCAGTATGTATGACGCAAACTTTTAAGCTGCTTTTGAAAGTACAATGGTTTGATTATATGTGACACAGGCGCACCGGGTCGGTGCACCAGTGAATTTGGATGGAAGCTGCTTTTCCGAAAACATCGTGCATTCGGTAGGACTCATTCCAGCTGTGATTCGACTACCTGTCACTAACGTGTCCACAGGACGTTGCGCCGAACGGGCTGTCCTACAAACTCGAAGATCTGCTCAAAGAACCAGCGATCCAGGGTGTTGCCAGCTCTTGCGCCAGCTGCATTCGCTGTCGCACTGATGATCGCCAGCTTGGTTCGCATCGGTAGCGAGGTGATGCCTATGTTCGTATTGTCGAACTTTTCGTTGAACCGATCTCGCACCTCCTTTGCATACGAATCGCGCAGTTCCACGACCACAATGGTGTTGTTCGTTTCCAGCGCGCTGCTCAGGAACGTCAGTCCTTCTTCTGTGACTGAGTCGTTCCACAATTGCAACTCTCGCAGCTTTGGAAGACACCTTGGTGTGCTCAGCACCTCTGCTAGCTCTTGGGCATCTTCATTATTGAGCTGCGCGTTGTTCAAGTTCAGCGACGTCAGCTGCCGCCCAGATCTTCACAGAGAAAGCTGATCAGTTTCCTCATGTAGCTGGGGTTTAAGGGGTTATCCGCCAGGTTGAGGTGCTTCAAACCAGAACAATGGCTGAAGATTGCGCCTACTCCTCGGGCTCCCGGACCCCTGAAGTCGATGGATCTTAGTCGACTGTCAATACTTAACATGAAGACATCGAGCGGAGCTCCACGGGTTTAGGTCGGCGGTGTGTGGACGCCGTTCATGATCAGCCCAAATCGTTCAGCCTCCACCAGATCCTCTTGTTCCCTTTTGCCAACTTCGTGCGCTTTCACTCAACCAAGACCGTGGCCTGGAACGACAATACTCAGCTACTCTGTATCACTGGGTGTACAACGCTTCCCACGTCTGCGCGCTGTCCAGGATCATCAACTGTCCGCTTGACGTATTGAGCGCTGAGTAGATCGTCGCCCCTCACCTTACCTCACAGATGATAACCAAGTCGCTGGAGAAGTCAACTTGCTCACTCAAGCGTCAGAGTGACGCGACAGGGTTCGCTAACGTGTCCGCAAACGCAGTCATCCCTTCTGGTTCGAACTTCGCCCACGACAGATCGATTGTGTGGAAGTGGAACGAGGCAGCAAACTGCTAGGATCGAGGGTAGAACAATCCGAAGGTGATCCAGCGCCAGCGACTGATTCGGTTTCTTTCGTGTCGAGAAGTCGAAAGATACTCGCAAACGACACTTCTTCGTAGACGCAGATGGATGCAACTTGGTTCAGGGTAAGAACGTTTTCCGCCAAGGAAATGTTGCTGAGGAATGGCTCACTCGGCAGCGGACTAGTGAGCGATACGGCAGCTTCGTGGGGATGTCTCTCGGCTACCCTGAGCGTTGCTCTTATGACATTCAGTAGCCTCGTTTGGTGGCCATTCAGCGTCGACAGCTGGACGATCCCTCGGAGATTGATCTCGCGAAGGCTGTAGACGTGGCTCTTGCGCAGGATTTCGGCAATCACCTTCACTTGGTCCGGTATCACTGACCTGTAGCTCAGACTACCCAAACTCAGCGTATCGATTCAACAGCGATGACGAGGTCTGCTGAGATCTTGGATCGAAGTTTGGCCTAGAAGCTGCTGAATCATGTGCAAGCGCGTCAGCGACAGGTTACAGCCTCTGAATGAAAGACCAACTTGGCAGTTGCTTAGAGCCTCGCATTGATGTTACTCTGTCTGACTTTGAGATCGCTGCTGCTGCTAATCCTGAGGTTGTAGTATACCACGAGAGAAAAAAGAGCGCACAGCACCAGCGAGACCTTGCGAGCGCGTCTCCTTCCTTCCTCGGGTAAAGAACTTGTAAAGAGCGTCCATTTGCTTCTCGTTCATATTCTCAAACACGAACAGGACGCGCTCGGGGAACTGCTCGGACTGCTTCAGCATCCACTGGAGAAACTGCGCAGACTGGTGTGGTGACATCGTCATTACGTTCGTATCAAGGAGCTGCATCCAGAACGCGCTCTTGAGCCCCCTCCGTCGCGCATTCTGCAGTCGTGAGGAGTGGGTCAGCAATTCTGTGATCGCCTTCAGCGCAGCTGCGATGCGTCTCGCAGAGAGTTCATGTTTCAAAAGCTTTTCCTGCCTCTGTTCAGCCTTTGAGTGCATGGAAAAGTTGAAAACCAGTATGGGTCGCAAGCATCCAGGCGGGCCGTGCTGCGGGACCTCTTGGATCGCCAGCATGCCCTCGAGCTGCGCCTGCACTACACGCAGCGCGCGGGTGCTCTCGCGAGCGAGCGCCGCCTGTACATCGTCTTCCTCGTCCTTGTTGCTCGTGCATGCGCGCTGCGCGCGGCTTGGTGGTGCATCTTGGAATAGGATGAAGTGAAGTTGCACGGTGGATTCACAAATACTAAACCCAAAGGAGATATACCCGAGTGTACACTTTCGATTGTTACTGCGCTGTGGGCGACTGGCTAATGCCACATGGCTTTCCTAACGTAGCCAGTCGTACGTGTAGCATGCGCGGCATTCCTCCTTCAAATGGCAATATCGACTGAACTCTTTTCGCTGAGGGATCCATCTCTTGCGCCGAATGGCCCCTGTCAAAGGATACATGTGTACCTGTTAACTCTGGAGCTCAGCACTCAGGTGCGCCTCGTGAGACTCAAGCGAGACCCCACTGTTCTCGCTGGTGATCCATCAACTGGTCTGAACGTCAGAGAAGCAAGCAATGAACGAACATACATCCTGGCTAAAGCACTCGCGCCCTCAACTACTCGTTTGCCGCGACTTGCCTATTAAAAGAGACCACGCTAGTAGCTGAGAATTGTTTACCCGGTGGCCAGTGTTCTCGGTGGTCTGTTTCTTTTGGGGCGAGAAATGTGTTCAGTTTGTGGTTTCTTCCACGCATTTTTCAGCTTGTTGAGCTCCTGAAGTCGACAATACGGAGCATATATTCTAGCATAAAATAAACGAAAACAGGTCAAAAGGAACCTACGTTGCAAATTTGCAGCTTTCACATTACCGAAATAGTATTCAAAATACCACCTTTTATTTGTAGAGCAATCTCAACTCCCTCTCATCATACTAGTCTTTACCTGTACGTTTTATAAAAAGTCAAATTTATATCCCAATATATGACAAGAAGTAATTAAAAGGCTTTACTTAAAATTAACAGATAAATATATGATCTCAGAAAACGAAAGGCGCTGTTGTTGCTTTTCATTCCTGTAGCCAGAGAGATGGAGCCGCCACGCTGTGCTGACTGACAACAGCAGACGGTCAATCCTTTTTCCAGCTGCTCCACACGCGAGCAACAACAACGCCATGAGACTTTGCAGCCGTCACGGGCTTTGCTCACTTCCATAGAGCAGTCCGCCCACTCGCTCGCTCGCGCACCAGGCTCCAGTTGCCCAACAACAGGAGAACGGACGCGCCAAAGAGCTCTTCGCTAAAGGCGCTCGCTCATCCTCGCCTGATCTTGATCTTGATCTTTGCCCCGTTTGCGCTCAGTCTCCAGATCACCGTATATATACACATGACACGGAGCTCATCAAGCGCGACAAAACGGCGTCGAAGCTGTCCACTCGTGCGCATAATGAGCAGCAGCAGTGTTGCTAATGGTAATGGTAATGGTGGTGGTGCAATTATACCAAAGCTCTCGCTGTTCGTGAGTCTGCTTGTGCTGCTGTTAGTACTACCAGTGGACGCGGAGAGCGTTACGTCTACCACCTTCACCAGTATCCTCCGAGCAGGAGGCACCGGCGGTGGCAATGGCGGCGGAACAGGAGGTGGAACAGGAGGCGGAACAGGCGCGTCGTCGTCAACCACTACCACCGAAGCCCCCGCATCTCCATCGCCCTCGCCATCGAATGCGAGCTCCAGTTCATCGACGCAGGACCGCGGCCTCGGCTGGTTCAACCTGCTCAAGCAGCTCGAGGACGGTGAGGTGGAGCTCCGGGCGCTGCGCGGCGGCAGCAACTGGGACTTATTCTGCGACGGCGCGCCCGTGGTCGTGACCAAATCGCTGTCGGTCCCAGCGAACAACGCGTGCTACGAGTCCTGGACCGACCTCTCGTGCACGTGTCTGAGCGACCTCAAGAGCCCGAGCAGCGTCTGGGACTTCCGCGTAACCAAGCGAGACGTACAGCCGACGGGTCTGGTGGCGCCGATCCCGACCACCGGCACGTCGACTGCGATCCAAGTCTCGACCATCGGCGCGTTCACGATCCCCGCCGAACTGACGACACTGAAGCTGGTGGGCGACAGCGCGACGCCGCTGGACGTGCGATGGGACTTCAAGCTGCTCTGGGGCCAACTCAGTGCCTCGGTGCTCGTCATGTCGCGAGACCCGGCCAGCAGCCTGCTCACCTCGGTGTACGTCTTTGCTTCATTATCTCCTATGATGCTGCATAATGGGGTGTTGCATGTGTATGTCGCTGACCAAGAGTCTTGTTGTGACAATGGGTGAATGCAGCCAAGTGGCGAACCTGAGCCTGGCTGGAGTCGACATCACGAACGACTTTCTACCGGCCAAGCTCGCAGCAATGTAAGTTCTTTTAGCTGAAGTAGCCTATCTCTTGGGTTTCGTGACGTGGGTCAATTTCAATTGGACTGACACCTCTGTGGACTTCTTGTATTTGTATGGTGGTGACAGATCCCTGCAAAACTGCAACATTTCAACGCTGGGAGGCGACTTCCTGACGTGTTGCAATACACTATCAGTGAGTTGTCCTATTTTTATGTTGGCCAACTGCGTATTGATTTTGCTCTGCGTTCACTATCAAAACAGAGTGCTTGCTGGGAACTCCCTGACCACCTTTGAGAGTGCCGTGAGCAACGGGAGCGCACTGACAGAGCTGTAGGTCCCCAGTTTGCTATTTCACTTCGACCATTGATTTGCCTGAGTACTGAATTTGACTTTGTACGCGTTTGAATCTCTAGGGACCTATCCAACAACAAATTCACGAACATCCCTGATTCGATCTTCCAGCTGAACAACCTGAAGAAGCTGTGAGTTTGACGGAAGATTTCACCTGCCATTTGTGCTGACTTCCAGGAAACACTAGGAGCTAATCAGTTTGATGTACTGTCATGTTATTTTGATTATATTTCAGGTACCTTCATGGGAACCCAATCAGCGACTTCAGTGTCACAAGTTCCCAGTTTCTGCAAGTCTCGAAGCTCTCAACATTTCAGATCGACGCTGCTGCAGACACGTCATCCCTCAAATGCACCAGTGGGGAATGGAAAAGTGCTGGAGACATCAAGCTCTGCGTTGTCTCTGATCCCACGACACTCTCAGTCACCTCCGAGTCCAGCAACATGTTCTACGTGGGGATTGGCGTGCCGGCGTGCGTGCTGGTGTTTGCAATCATCGCGCTTGTGCTCCGCAGACGCCGAATGTTGGTCTGGGGCGGTAACAAGCGGAGCTCGTCGGCAGTCTCGCTGCTCGAGTCGACCGGTTCCCAGGACTTCTCAATGGTGATCATCGACGACGCGCTGCTGAACGATCCGCTCATCCTGATGAACCGCATTCCATACAGAGAGATCGTCGTGCGCGAGTGCGTGAACCGCGGCGGTTTTGGCATCGTGTACAGCGGCGAGTACAACGACCGCAAGGTCGCGATCAAGAAGATCCGGAGCGAGTTCAACACCGACATCGTGCGCATCGAGGCGTTCCTGCGTGAGATCTGCCTCGTCGCGAGTCTGGACCATCCGCGGATCGTCGAGTTCATCGGTGTGGCGTGGGACTCGCTGCCCAACCTCGCCGTGGTGACGGAGCTCATGGAACAGGGCGACTTGCGCGAGGTGCTGCAGAGCTACAAGAAGAGCAAGCGTCGGCTCACGTGGGACTCGCACAAGATCCGCATCGCGCTGCATATCGTCGAGGCGCTCGCGTACCTGCACTCGCTGGTGCCAACGGTCATCCACCGGGACCTCAAGTCCAAGAACGTGTTGCTGAACTCGGATCTGGACGCCAAGCTCAGCGACTTTGGCATCTCGCGCGAGTGGACAGCTGATGACACCCACATGACGGTGGGCATCGGCACGTCGTTCTGGATCGCGCCGGAGGTGCTGCTGGGCAAGAAATACGACGAGCGCGCCGATATGTTCTCGTTCGGCGTTGTGCTGAGCGAGCTCGACACGGACGACTACCCGTACTGGAACGCCGTGAACAGCGCCGAGGTGGATCTGAACGAGAACGCGATCCTGCGGCTCGTCGCGGTCGGCCAGGTGCAGCCAAGTTTCACGGCTGATTGCCCCAGGGCAATCCTGGAGCTCGCCGAGCTGTGTCTCCAGAGCGACTTCCAGCGCCGCCCGACGAGCGCGCAGGTGGTGAACGTGCTGCGTCACTTGCTCGCGCACGGCACAGACTCGTCGTACCCTTCATCGTCGCAGATGTCCAGCGGATCCATTTCGAGCAACTCGCTCTACTGACTGACAAACTGAAGGCGGACATTGGACATTGGAGGTGGTTGGTCCGTTAGAAAGTGGTAGAATTGTATTCGGTGAGATGTGAAACGAAGTAGTAAATGGTGCTAATGGCGCGAATCCACCTCTAAAATAACATCTAACAGCAGCTATGGTTCTGGAAACTGAACAATCCAAGGTCGCAATCCAATTCGTGGCGGGAGTTTTTTTAAACTTTGGTGCTGGTGCTGGAGGTCTCCTCTCAAAACTCGCGAGACCATCGAAATCGCCTCCTTTTCCCACTCTGGACAGACACGACAACGAAGACGCTTTACAGCTACCCAATCAATACAGTGTCATACGCAAAGACAGCTCTTTCTCTTGGGTGTTCTTCACGCCATTTCTGTAAGGACTAAGGGCATGTGGGACTCGAAGAGGCGAGTGAACTCGACAGAGGCATGGCTTTGATCGTGACCTTGGTATCGTCTGGGTGTTACCTCATTGGGTTCAGAATAAGTGCTGAATCCGCTCAATTTGTCTGTGCTTTTTCACCTTGAATAATGCGTGTATACTAATTGAGTTCTAATTTTGACCTGTATTAAAAGGAGCCATCGTTCACTTTGAATGAGCTGAATACTGTAAAAAGGATGTCGCATTGAAATACTACCCTTTTATATAGCGTTTTTGGAGCATTTATCTTATAAATAATGTATACCCAACTTAAACGGGTAAATCGAAACGCTGTTTACTGCACATGCTCGACAAATGATCTGCCTGACATTTACTTGACTCATTATGAGAGGGAGAGCACAAAAATATAGAAAGAAAGGGGTTATTGTGGACGCTAGTACAGTACACGTGTGTGAGACTCGCTCTCTCTCTCCGTCGTCTCACCTCTGAAGACCTGGATGATCGACCATTCCATTTATTCAAATGAAGGACTTCCCTCTCTCTCTCGCTCTCTCCAGACAGAGGAGAGCCAACTGAGCTGCGGAACCTCATCTCACTATTTAGTTCGAGCGCTCGCAGGTGGGAGGAAACTGCGCCACGAAGGACGAAAACTCTGTAGGGATCCCGTATCACGCGAGACTCCCCGCCAGTCAGTCAGCCGTTTCCTTCGTGACGAACCCAAATGCTCCGACGGCAACGACACTTGCGCTGTGGCTGCACACACGCTGCAGTTACTCCTCAGGTGCTCTTGCTACTGGTCTGCGTCTCCAGTTTGAGCCTGTTCTTCCAGTCTGTGCATGCGATCGAAGAAGGCGGCGGCAGCAGCAAAACTTCGGTCTCAGAATCTTCATCGACGTCATCGGAGAGCAACGAAAGCCAGGGCAGGACAGCGACCAGCGGCGGCGGCGGATACCCGCTCGTGAAGGACTTAGGCTTGGGATCCGTGGAGCTGCGGTCGGTGCGCACGAGTCGCGGCGCAAACTTCTGCTTCCGAGCACCGGTCGTAGTCACCCGGGCGTCTTCCGAGGTCTCAGTGAACGCGCGCTGTCCCCAGCTCTGGGACGAACTCTCCTGCTCCTGCGTCCAGGGTCTTTCAGAGATGAGCGAGTGGGAACTGCACGTAGCCAAGCGAACCAGCAAGAGCGATCCGATTGCAGCGCCTGTGCCTACAGCCATAGCTCCAGATCTGCTGACAGTCTCGACGATCGGCACGTTCATCGTCCCCGACAACCTCGTGAGTCTGTGAGTATCATAAGTGTGGCTGGTTGTCTCTGTCACTATCTCGCGCTAGATTTGTACAGCTTTGCTTACAGTGGTATTTGCAATAGGAAACTCGTGGGCGAGAGCAAGACACCTCTGAGCCTTGAGCTGCGGCTGGTGGTCAACCCGAACGCGGCAAACAGTAGTGTCCCCACGCTGGTGACGACAGGCATTGCCACGGAATCCAAGAAGAGCGTACTCGCGACAGTGTAGGAATTTGCCTTGTGTGGTTGATTGTGTCGTAACCTGCGAGAAGCTAACGCCGCCCTCCTTCGCCTGTGATTTGTTGTGCAGACAGGTGTCAAATATCGACTTCTCGGACGTCGACATCCAGGCTTCGTTTCTTCCGGCGCAAGTTTCAACAATGTGAGTCATTCTCCGAGGACTACTGAAGCTTGCTTCCCAGATGACCGTTTCCAATTGTCTTGAAGGCCAACTTTGCATATCGGATGTTGTAACTCGCGCAGATCTTTCCAGAACTGCAACCTCGCGACATTGAGTGCAAATTTTCTGTCCACGCGTCATGGAAAGCTGCTGCAGTTGTAGGTTTTTGCCGCCGACTTCTGGATTGCTGGCTCCATCTGCGTCCACGCCAGGTCTCTCAAACTTTATTGAAGGTCTTATGATATCGATCATTTCTTTCTGTGTACTTCTTCCTCAGAGACCTCTCGCGAAATCGACTGCGCGCGTTTGCCAGTGGACTGCTAGGAAACCAAACCAGCGCCATCAAGGAGCTGTAAGTGGTGTACATGCTGGCGATTTTTTGTGGACTCGTGCTGGCAGCTGTCAGAAAGGGCTCATTTTTTCCGTTGTGTGAATGGCATTCGCAGGAACCTGTCCAGTAACAGCTTCGACAGCTTCCCTTCCTCACTGGTGGTGCTCAAGAACCTCGAGAGATTGTGAGCCGATTGTGTCCAGTGAATTGTCTTCTAATGATAGAGACTGATCTCATTCTCTCTCTCTCCCCGTGCGTGTTGTCTAATGGATTCAGGTACTTCCAGGGCAATCCAATCACAAACTTCAGCGTCACGAGCGACCAGTTTGCGCAGTTCACCAAGCTCTCAGTCTTCAAAGTAGACGCTTTTGCAGCTCCAGACTCTTCGGCAGCATGCAGTGGCAACTGGCAGCGCATTGGCGGTCTGATCACGCTGTGCGTTCTGCCAGCAGGGTCCGATTCTAAGAGCTCACTGGTGGTGCGTGACACCACGGCCTCGAATTTGCTCTTCCTGGCGATCGGCATCCTTGCCTGCTTGCTCATCGCCGCGATCGTCTTAACAGTCAAGCTGCAGTGCTTCAATCGGCGCGCTGCCGGCAAACCCGACTCGTTCGACATCTTGCTGCTCGAGCGCACAGACGAGTTCTCCCATGAACGTGCTTCGCCCGTGGTGGTAGTCGCGACGGCAGCGGTGGCAGCATTCTCCGTGGACGACGCACTGTTACGAGACCCAATCATCGTGATGCATCGCATCCCGTTCAAAGAGGTACTCGTGGCCAAGCGCGTCAGCCAGGGTAGCTTCGGCGTCGTGTACAGCGGCGTGTACAAGCGCCGGCGCGTGGCGATCAAGCGGATCCGCAGCGAGCACAGCCAAGATATCACCCGTGTCGAGGCGTTTCTGCGCGAGATCTGCCTCATGGCGAGTCTGGACCACGCGAGGATCGTCGCGTTTGTCGGCGTCGCGTGGGCCGACGACTCGATGCGGAACCTGTCGGCAGTGACCGAGTTCATGGACCGCGGCGACCTGCGCGACGTGCTCCAGAGCTTCAAGAAGCGCAACACCACCAGACTGTTCACGTGGGCGAACCACAAGGCACGCGTCGCGCTCCAGATCGCGGAGGCGCTGCTGTACCTGCACTCGCTGAACCCGGTGCTGATCCACCGTGATCTCAAGTCCAAGAATGTGCTGCTCAACATGGAGTTCGAGGCGAAGTTGAGCGACTTTGGCATTTCGCGTGAGTGGAAGATCGACGACACGCACATGACCGTCGGTGTGGGTACGTCCTACTGGATCGCACCGGAGGTGCTGCTGGGAAACAAGTACGACGAGCGTGCCGATGTGTTCTCATTTGGCGTCGTGCTGAGTGAGCTCGACACGGGCGAGTATCCGTACTGGAACATTCCCGCTGCTGCTGTTACATCTGATGACGAGGGCAATGACGCCGACCAGCAGCGCCAGCAGCAGCTCTCGATCCTCCGCAAGGTGGCGCGAGGTCACGCGCGTCCGACGTTCACGGCGGACTGCCCGCAGGGGATCCTGGAGCTCGCGGACCAGTGTCTCCAGAAAGATCCGCTGCAGCGACCCACGAGCGGTGACGTCGTGTACGTGCTGCATCGCATGCTCACAGAGGTTGCGTCGGCTGATTTGTCGCAGGTGTTGACGGGCGACTGACTAGCTGGGACAAGTCAATCATATAGACAGAAGGAATGTGCTGTCTACTGGTTGATGCGGCTGGAGTCTGGCAGGTACCTCAGTTTGTGATCACTCGCTAATGAGCTCCTGGTCGAAACGAATGTAGCCATGTTGTTAGTGTTGCTGTCTTATTCGATCGCGAACTGTGTGGAATTAACATGTGTAGTGTCACCGTGATATTTTCGTGCCAGATTAGAGAAACATCGAGTATTGAGCTTGATGTTTGCAGGTTGTTGGGATGTTTCCTTTGTAATATCATACCGGTTTACAGAAATATCGATAAACGAGATGATCATCTATTTTTTTCGAAAAACAGTATTCGCTGGGTTCACCCGTGGTACTCTCCACCCTTTATAATGCGTAGCATTGTTTTTACCATTAATAGGAAGTACTTTATTTAACGACTATAATACTGATATAATGTAAGATACCAGATATAAGAAGGAAATTTTTATAAAGGTCCGACTTCTAGCTATCCGTCTGATTTTTGAGCTCCCAGTTATTGTAAGAACCGAGAGTGTTTGTCACCATTCATTTGCGCGCTGTTTACAGGCAGATATCCGATACCATTGAATTTTGCGTTAGGAACAAATCTTGGCAGTCCCATAGTTTAATCAAGTCAGCTGGCAAGACTTCGCTCGCGTGCGAATTCGGAGAATTTTTTTCTGCCACTCCAAAGAATTTTCAAGAGAAGAAGAAGAATCCGCAAGAATGACACGACACTCACGGGCGCTGGAGTCATCTCCATTCGCGCTCATGAAGAGATCCCAGGGACGCGTCTGACAGACCACCAGCCAACTGATCGTCATGTCAGGTGAAGAGTCCCCATTTGCCATTCTCTTCTGCTCCCTCTGCTCCCTGCTCTCTGCCGCTGGCCGGTAATACAACCCACTCATAATGCAATTGTTTTCTATCGACGCTTTCCATTATCCGTAGATTGTCGATCAATCAGTTGTGATCACGCTCTTCCATGGAAAACATTGTCATCAAGGACTCACAGAAAGGAAGAAAGAACAGTTCGTCGACCGGAATCGACAGACAGCCTCAAGGTCTTGCAAGGTCTCGCTCCGACCACCACCGTCGTCCACAGATCCCATCCATCCATCCATCCATCCATAGAAGACACTCGCCTCGCTCAATCGCCTGTTTGCCTCGCACTCACTAGTGCTGAACTCTCGGACGCGCGCCAGATCGGTCAATCAATCAGTCCCGACGGCCTCTCCTCCTCATTCGTGATCACGCGCTCATCGAGATGTCCAGTGTACTTAGAACAGCACCCGCAGCTCAGCCGTCGGCTATTTCCTCCATGCGGCTTCTCATGCAGCAGGTCCGCTCGCTCGTCGAGGACGTTGCGGAGACGGACGAGGTGGACGAGTCCGACCCCGACGAAGAAGACGCGAGTGCGAGTGGCAGCGTCTCGGCGTCTGCCTCTTCAGGAGGAGCAGCTACTGCTGTGCATGGCGGCGTCTACGCGCTCGTCAAGCCGCTGGAAGACGGGGACGTGGAGCTGCGCGCTTTCCGCACGGGCCGCAGCAAGAACTTCTGTTTCCGCGCGCCGGTTGTGGTCTCCAAGTTAGCAAAAACGGATGCGACTGCGACTGCATCAGGGTGTCCGGCCAAGTGGACGCAGCTCTCGTGCTCCTGCGTGCAGGTGCCGTCGAGCACCTGGGAACTGAATGTCACCAAGCTCAGTAGCGCCAGTAGTACTGGCAACAGCAGCAGCGCAGCGGTGGCATCAGACTCAGCGCTCGCGGTGTCGTCTATCGGGATCTTCATTCTGCCAAGCACTGTTGCTTCACTGTGCGTAGCTCGTGGAGTTTGGCGGGTTTGTATCGCATTGTAGTGCATTGAGAGGTTACCACTCTGACAATTATTGTGTACTGTGTACTGTGTATTGTCCTGTTGTATTCTCAGGAAGCTTGTAGGAGACTCGACGGACGGTAAACCCGTGGACGTGGAGCTGCGATTGCTGTACGAGACCAATACAGTGGCCACGAGCGCGCCGCAACTGGTCACCATCAACGACAAGAGCGTGCTCACGACAGTGTACGTCTTGTTTGCATTGTGCGTTGTGCATTTTACATTGTATTGGATAACAAATCACCTGGTTAATTGTGTGACGTTGCCATATTCCAGTGAGGTATCAAACATCAACCTCGCGTCCGTGGACATCACGTCCGAGTTCCTCCCACCAAGCCTCGTGAAAATGTGCGTGAAGCAACCCATCTCTATAGAAAAGCTGGAGTTGGATTTGACTGTGTCCTGTGGATTGTATTCCTTATGTTTGTCGTTCTTCAGATCTCTTCAGAAATGCAATTTGGCCTCTCTCGCGAGCGATTTCCTCGTCAAGCGGCATGGCAACCTCCAGACTTTGTACGACCTCGTCCCTCCTCACAGTACCAATTGAGCCCCTCGTTGTGCTGTTCTGGCTGGCAATCTAACATTATTTACCCCCATGGTGCTTGAAATCTTACATAGGGACTTGTCGGGGAACCAACTCAATCTATTTAATGCCGGAGTCGCCACTGGGGAGAAAAGCACGATCAAGACTCTGTAAGTCATTCGACGCCCTGCTTTCTTCGTCTTCGCTCATCCTGAGACTCTGACTGACGCTCATTTGCCTTGTTCTGTGCTTTTGATGCCTGAAGTGACCTTTCGAACAACAACTTTACGAGCATTCCGTCGTCTCTGGTCTCTCTCGCGCGCCTCGAGCAGCTGTGAGTTTGTAAATTCGTGATTTGTCATTTGCAAGGTAGTTGTATCGATGAGCAACTCATTATGGGGAAACTGTGTTGACGTTTCAGGGACCTCCGCGGGAACCCGATCGCGAACTGGAGCGTCACGAAAGACCAGTTCTATCAGCTTTCCAGTCTGTCTGCCTTTGAGATCGACACTTCCTCATCTGAAGACAGGTCCGCTGATGAAAGCAGCGCTGCAATAGAGTGCGGCGAGGGCTCGGTGCAGAGCATCGGGGTCACCAAGTTCTGCGTCCTTGCCGCAGATACTCTTGCTGTCAGCCGAGATAGCGAGTCGGCAGAGCCTACTCCGAGCAGCAGCGTCACCACCAGTTCCAGTGACAGCAGCTCCAGCACGCTCTACTTTGAGGCTGGGATCCCTGTTGTTCTCATCGTGCTGGGGCTCATCGCGTTCGTGGTTCGCAAAAAGTGGCGACCCAGCAGCAGCAGCAGCGAGCCCGCGGGCAAGCCGGACTCGTTTGACATTTCGCTGCTCGAGTGCACGGACTCGCACAACTCGTCCATGATCACAGTGGACGAGTCGCTGCTGCACGACCCGGTCATTGTTACGCACCGCATCCCGTACAAGGACGTCAAGGTCGGCGAGTGCGTGAGCCAGGGCGGCTTTGGCGTGGTCTACGTCGGTGTGTACAAGTGCCGCCGCGTCGCGATAAAGAAGATCCACATAGGACAAAACCGAGAGGTGCTCCGCGTCGAGTCGTTTCTGCGCGAGATCAGGCTCATGGCGAGTCTGGAACACCCGCGCATCGTCGAGTTCATCGGCGTGGCATGGGACTCGCTGCGCAACCTATCGGCCGTAACCGAGTTCATGGAGAGAGGCGACCTGCGCGACGTGCTCCAGGGCTTCAAGAAGCGCGGACGCTCCATGACGTGGGACGCACACAAGCTGCGGATCGCGCTGCACATCGCCGAGGCGCTGACATACCTGCACTCGCTGGACCCGATCGTGATTCACCGGGACCTCAAGTCCAAGAACGTGCTGCTGGACTCAGACCTGAACGCCAAGCTCAGCGACTTTGGCATCTCGCGCGAGTGGACGGGGGATGTGACGAACATGACGGCGGGTATCGGCACGTCGTTCTGGATCGCGCCGGAGGTGCTGCTGGGCAAGAAATACGACGAGTGCGCGGACATGTTCTCGTTCGGCGTCGTGCTGAACGAGCTCGACACGGACGACTACCCGTACTGGAACGTGCCTGGGGGCGTGCAGGGCAAAGAGAACGAGATCCTGCGCATGGTGGCAGCGGACACGATCCGACCAAAGTTTACGGACGAGTGCCCGAAAGAGATCGTGTTGCTGGCCAACTACTGCCTCCAGGGAGACCCGATGAAGCGACCGACGAGTGCGCAGATCGTGCAGTTTCTCCAGCGACTGCTGATCACGGCCACGCGCTCTTCGTCGTCGTCCTCGCTGTCTCTGGAGTCGTCGCTGGTCTCGTCCGTGTCGGAGGATTCATTCTTCCACGGGACCATCTGATCTCAGGAGAGAGGAAGCGTGTAATGAGGCTGGTGCTTAGCGAACGGTGACACTGAGGACAGGGACAAGGACAGCAGCAAACGATCTGAACGAAAGACATACAAAAGACAGCATAGTGTATTTTATGAATGTAGCCATGATGAACGCATGTGACCAAAAGTAATGAATGGATGGAGCGCTTACAAACGATATTTGTGTTGGAATGCTTGCGCGTGTGACGCACAACTCGCACATGCTGCAAGCAAGCGAGCAAGCAAGCGTTGCTTGTTTGTCCATCATCACCACCATGTGCGCTCAACAATGCAGTGTAGTACATGCGCATGTCGTCTTGTTCTCTTATAAAAAAGTATCTTTTTTCACTTGCTCTTGTATGCAATGTCTCCATTCATTCTCTCTTCTCTTCTCTCTGCATGCTGATCGACGACGCTTGCAATTACGCTTGCACATGGAACACTGGAACTCGTTCGTATGATCCTCTGCACCGCTTTGCTTACAGACTGCTCTGTCTGCATGATGCCGCCCACGCACACATACACACATGCTCATACAAAAATACAAACACACGCAAAATAAATAACCACCGTTCTCCCCCTCTCTTCTCTCTTTGGCCCTCTCGCTCTGCTCCACGCACGCTCCATGATGACGCCGCTCGCTCGATCTCACCTCACATGAGGCGCACTCGTTGGTCGCTTCATCCGCGTTGACTGCACGATCCAAGCGCTCACTCTCATCGTCGCGTCTTCCTGCGCATGTTCCTTAATGCGAACGCCCCGTCAAGCAGGCGTGTCATACGCGGCCCAGCGCTCGCTGCGTCGGGTATTTTTGGTCGCAGCTCGGGCACAAAAACAGCGCGTCCGAGAAGAACGACGACGCGTCCAGCGCCGCCGAGTGTGCGCTGCCGCTATCGCAGCACAGCGCGCAGTGCAGACGCCAGAAATCGCGACCGCCACCGCCGCCGGTCTTCATTGCTGCACGAGAGCTATCACTTTCTTCAAACGAGTCCATGTGCAGCACGTCACTCGAGCTCGACGGACTGGTCTTCTCGCTCTTGACGATGTCCATGGCGGTCGCGATGATGCCGCCAGCAACAATTGTTGTCGAAGACGCCGTCGTCGTCGTCGTCGCCATCGTCGTTACTTTCAGTTTCTTGCGGTTCGGCGGATAGGCGTGGCGGTGGTCCATTCCCACAGCTGCCGCCGCCGCAGCGCTCTCACCTCGCTGCTCTTTCTTCACGGTCGCCGCCGCGCTCTTCGGCGACAGGAGTTTTTTGTACTCCTCGCTCGTCTGGCCGGGCGGCAGCTTGATCGAGTTCTTGGGCGGACGCCCCCGTCCGCAATAGATCACCACGCCCTTGCCCAACTGGCCCGCATTATTCACCGCATTCGTATTTCGTGGCGAGCTCTTCGCGTTGCTTCCTGCAATATTCGTATAAAACACACACAAATCCATCCACACGCGTCAGCCTCATACGAGAGAATGACGAAAGGCCAGCAATCGCACCGACGCCTTCAGCTGCAGTATACTAAAGCGAGTAAGCACACAAGAACGTACGCTGTATCCGACGACCGCCGGTGCTCGCGCCTGCTCTCGCAACGCGCTGTTCGTCGTCCTCTGAGCTCTCGTGCACGCCGCCCGAGTCGCTGCTGCTGGAGGAGGAAGACGATGCGTCCTGCGCCGTCTTGCGCAGCAGGAACGCGAGCTGCTGGCGCTCGGTCATCAGGGTCGGGTCCATGCGCATGAGCTCGTCGTGTGCAGCCAGACCGTGGGTGTGGCCGTGGTGGTCGTCGCCGTAGTGGTGCGGCTGCTGGTGGCGCTTGGGACGCAACATGCTCAACAACTCGACTTGCGCACGCCCTGCGCAGTGCGTTACTCTTGCTGGTGCTGGTTGCCTAGTGGCGCTTGCTTGCTCGTTTCTTGCGCTTGTCGCGCTTGCTTGCTTGATTTGTTGTTTCTTTCGGCGCCGTTGTCAGGTGAGCGAGCGAGATTGTTCTGCATGAGGAGGAGAGCCGCCGCCTCGCATACAAAAATCAACACACAAAATTTTGCGTGCGCAGCTTGCGTGAAAGTGTGGCTGAGTGGGATTTTTAGTTTGGGCTCCCCCAAGTGCACTGTAGGTATGTTTCCCCTACCTACCTACATTGCCCAAAACAAAAGTACGGCAGGTAGGGGTAGGCACTTGGAGCACATTTATAAGGGCTTGGGCGGGCGGTCGAGCACATTGACACTCAAAAGTAAAGAAAAACAGACGAAATTAGAGAACAAAATACTATTTTGGTACCTTTTTTCTTTTGTCGAGAACTTTCTCCCAGCATTTCAACTGGTTCGGTTTTGCCTATTCATCAAGTTTCCCTGGCTTTTGAATAGGGAGACTTTAGTATTCATGATGCATAGCGTACTGCAATATTGAGCATGCAATAGTTCACTCACACTCGGAGCAAGCATCGACAAGTTTTCCATCACACCAAAAAATACCGAACCAAGCACCGGAAATTTGCTTCTTAGTACTGTGTCTTGTCGTGCAGCCCTGGCAACAACAAAACAGTCGAAATTTGTGCGGGATGATGGGGGGAGGCAAAGTGTCTGCAAATCTGTCGCTGTAGTCTTGTCACTTTCTATACATCAGGTACTACGGGGTCAGAAATGATGTGCGCAAGCGCTGGAAATTGCTCCTAATGCTCCTCATTTACGCACATCTATTTTCCTCATATAGAAAAGAGATAACTCCTGCATCCTCTACTTTGCAGACCTGATCGAGTCAAGTGGCGGACGGGCCAGTCGTCCACAATCGAAAGCTCCACATCCCCCTCTCGCTTCTTCGGAAATTGACGGCGAGCCACTTGTTTTTGTGGATGTACCCCTTCCCCTCCGACTTAATCCGGCATCATCAGAATTGTAGGTATTAATTTGGGTTTTTGTGCAAAAAATGATCTTATTACTGATGGCACTGAGAATGTCCTACTGGTCCCTATGCCTGAATATATGGAT
>JALBYZ010000424.1:0-28619 GCA_038050575.1 Globisporangium mamillatum | reverse complement strand
CTCCGTCGTCTTTGAACGACAAGAAGCAGTCCTTGCTCGGCGCAGGGGGGCGAACCGACATCCGTTTCAGCGTCCCCCGGATCGTGGCGACGGGCACCTTACGGCCGAACTTCGCCGTCGCAAGCTCAGCCAACTGCTGATGCGTGAGACGCCCCCCCCCGCCGCCGAATGCCCAGCGCCGCACTTTCTCCTCTTGCTCTCTATTGAGAACACGAGGGGCACCATTAACCATCTTGCCTTGTCTTTCTTTGCGAATGGCGTTCACGTGAACGCACTCGCAAAGCATTCACAGCTCACTTTTTGCGAATGGTGTTCTTCAAGGCTTTTTCCAAGCTCAACACCTCTATCTATTTATACTTCTCGTTTTGCTGTTTAAAAAGATACTTCAATTCTCAATTCAGTGTAAATGTACGGTATAGGAAGTCAAAATATACAAAACAACGAGTTATGCGTTGTAGTGAGTATAAATCTACACAAACTTCTCACAAAGACGTTCATTCTGCCACTCGAGCATACAAAGATGAAGTGTAATTCGCTCTCTAAAGTTGTATTGTGAGCACATTCTCAAGGCCACCTCCACAATGAAACTAAGTGAAATACTCCCTGTGAGAATAAATATTTCCTATCAACTAATAAAACTAATAATCTGATTGGTCAAAACAAAGACCATCACTCATAATATTTTATTTTTTGTTGGTATCATTTTAGATATATTACGTGTACAAGTAGTAATTGAAAACCATAACTGTAATAAAATCTTAAACATTATGGTTTATAAATCTGTTTTGAATTTGCTTGATTTTATGTTGCAAATCAGCAACATAAAATTACAAAGTGAACCGGTTCAGTTTTACTTTTGAACCGGTCCAACAAGAGAAGTTGGCGCTATAGAAAAGGTGAGAGGCGGGTGGGGGGAAGTAAAGCAAGCGACGTGCGCCGCCAGTTTGCTCAAGTCGCCCAACGCCAAAATGGTGCGTGAACGTGCCGCGTTTGTCTGGTGGCGCTCTGTGCCTCTCTGTATATGCGCGTGTGCTGTGTATAAGAGGGAGGATGCTATCCGAAAGGGAGAGCCATCGAGTTGATGCTCCGCTACTCTCTGTGTCTACCGCGCTCTCGCTACACTGGACGCCGCGCATTAACAGACGACGAAACGAACAAGGTGGAGAGGAAGAACGCAACGAGACTGACTGTGTGCCTGCTGATTGTGTGAACACTGCTACGTGTAGTCGCTTCTTACCAAGGGTTCCCGCGTCGCCGCCCAGTCCATCCGTGCTGGTGCTCGCCAGATGTCCAGCGCCACCGAGGCCGAGGCCAAGGGTGCGTTTTATATATTTGTCTTCCAAGCCTCCATTTTGGTGGTGCTTTTATGTGTGTGTATGTGTGGGAATACGCGACTGACTTGCTGTGTGTATTGGCTACGATTTTGATATGGCGCAGAGCAAATGGTCCGATGGACCCAGATTTCCAAGGGTATGATGACGCTCACCGGCGTCTTTACCGTGTACAACGTGTTCGCGCACTTCGCCGGTGACCACGAGCACCATGACGAAGCCCCAGCCTTCGCCTACCTCAAGCTGCGCAACAAGCCGTTCCCATGGGAGTACTCTGGCTGCGACTTGCTCGACAGCCACTGCAAGGAGCTTGCCCGCGCCGCCAAGCAGGCGCTCAAGGACGAAGAATAAGCTATTGCGTCTATTCCGAAATCCCTCCAGTGTCCTCCGGAGCCGAGCAGTGACGGCAGCAAGCAGCAACAGCAGCAGCAGGTTGTGTGAGCACTCGCCTGTGGCAGGGGTTCTGACTTGTTGTTACTGTCCAGCCCAGCAGCTCAGCTTCAGCCCTTCATGAGAAAATAAATGTCTGCATCGCCAGCATCTAAAGTGAAAACCCACCAAAAAAAACAACAGAAAAATTATGGATTCACTCGGGCGTCAAACCTTCAACGAGGTCATCTCTTGTTCTTCAGCTTCTCTTTATGCTGCGGATGGACACATACAACCTCATGGAAACCAGACTGTCCTTCTCACTGATTGATTGACATGCAAAGCGAACGAGCATTTGCGTCTCATGGTCATCATTTCACGTGCTCTGTTTGTTTATGTGGATAGATTATGGATGGATGTTATAGTATGGCTCACCTTAATTCATTCCATAATGCGTGAACGAGTCTGCCCACTTCAGTGTATTCTAATGCCCACCACCTTAATTTCCTCCTCGACTGGACAGCTTTAGTGTGACACACCTTACTTTCCACTTGAGATTCGGGTTTGGGTTGGAAAGTGATGGATCATTCATTCCTTCCATTCTTGTTTGAGAGCCGATCCAAAACCCACACACAAAAGTAAGTGAGCCGCGTCGATAGATAGAGAAGAACGGACAACAAGGAACCCAAGAGAGAGAGAGAGAGAGAACAACCCACAGAGACACAATAGATGACGGAGGTGACGGAGCAGCAAGCACAGCAGACCCCCGGCGGCGACGTGCGCGAAGCCGGCGAGGAGGTCTCGCGCCACCGCCAGCAGCTGCACTCGGCGCTCTCGGCGCTGCCCAAGCCGCGCGAAGACAGCAGCAGCTATGAAGCCACCGCCGACCCGATCTACGAGGACGGCTACGACAACAGCGGCTACGAATCCTACGTGGCACCGTACACGTCGTCACCCGTGGTGTCGTCCTCCGCGCCGATCTCCACGGCGCTGACGCTCTACTCGGAAGAGGAGTCGGGGTACGAAGGGCCTGCGTACGCGCACTTGTTTGACTCACCCGGGGATGAAGAAGAAGGCCCCGCACCAAAGGCGTACACTTCCTACTCGTCGTACTCGCCCGCAGCGTCGTACGCGCGCAAGCCTGTCGTGAAGAACCCGTACACAGGGTTGTCGAACCAAGGCGCGACGTGCTACATGAACAGCTTGCTGCAGACGATGTTTATGACGCCGGAGTTCCGCAAGGGGCTCTACCAGTGGAAATTCGGCCGTGTAAACACCAGCAACAAGGAACGTGACGGCGATGGTACCAGCAACGCCAATAATGATGGTGATGATGAAGAGGAGTCCGAGGAAGATAACATCCCGTTCCAGCTGCAGAAGCTGTTTGCGAAGCTGCAGGTGAGCACGCACGAGTCGATCAGCACGAAGGCGCTCACGAAGAGCTTTGGCTGGACGGGCGCGGACGTGTTTCAGCAGCACGACGTGCAGGAGCTCTGCCGTGTGCTCTTTGACGCGATTGAGCGCTCGTTCAAAGGCACAGTGAATGAGACGCTTGTGAACGACCTCTACCAGGGCTCGCTCAAGGACTACGTGCAGTGCCACACGTGCGGCTACGAGTCATCGCGGATCGACAACTTTCTGGACTTGTCGCTCGTGATCCGTCCGTTTGGCTCGGAGGAGATGATGAAGAGCGTCGAAGAAGCCATTGAGCTCTTCTTGCGTCCGGAGTTGCTCAACAAGGACAACCAGTGGATGTGCGACAAGTGCAAGACCAAGCGCGACGCGATCAAAGGGCTCAAGTTTTCCAAGCTCCCGTATTTATTGTCGCTGCAGCTCAAGCGCTTTGACTTTGATTATGCGACCATGAACCGCATCAAGCTGCACAACAAGGTGACATTCCCAAAGTACCTGGATATGAACTCGTACGTGAGTGATCACGCGTTGGGTACACGCGGTCGCGGCAAGATTGCGCGGAAAATGTCAATGGAGCGCCATGAACTCGAGGCATCGTCGCAGCACCAGCAGCAGCAGGATGGCGGTAGTGCTGTGCGCGACCACCACATGCGCCGCCTGTCGTCCATGGACGAATCCCAGGCGCTTCAGTTCAACGAGGAAGATGAAGAGAAAGGCGAAGACGATGATGAAGAACAAGATGAGGATGGCGACCGCCACCAGCGACGAGACAGTACGAGTGTGCTGAACGAAGTGGATACGTGGAGCGCCACGTTTGACCCGAAAGACATGGTCAAGCGCAATGGACCGCACGTGTACGAGCTCTACTCGGTGCTGATTCACTCGGGCAGCGCGCTCGGCGGCCACTACTACGCGTACATCAAGTCGTTTGAGACGGGCAAATGGTTCAACTTTAACGACTCGCACGTGAGCGAAATCTCGGACGACGAGTTGAAAACCGCGTGGGGAGGCGGTGGTGGCGGCAGTAGCAGCTACGGCGGCCGCATGAGCTACAGCACGTGCGCGTACATGCTCATGTACCGTCTGGTGTCGGAGGAGAAGAACGTGAATGAGATCTCGAAGGCGAGCATCCCCGAGTACCTCCAGCAGAAGTTCCAAGCTGACGAAGAGCGCGCGCTCAAGGCGGAGCAAGAGCGCCTGGAGATGGCGAAGAAAGTGATGGTGCGGTTCTTCATGAAAGGGAGCAAGCCAAAGAACGTGGAGAAATCCATTCATTTGTACAAGACGAGCACGATTCGCGAAGCGCTGGTCGCTGGCTGTGAGGCGTTTGTCAAGGAGAAAGACATTGTGATCCCAACATCGATCGCGAACGTGCGGCTTCGCGGATACAACGACTACAACGCGATGCTCTCGGAGACTTTTGATGGGAAAGAGGACTCGACACTCTCGTCGGTGGGCGTGTACACGGGCCAGCAGCTCTTTATCGAAGTGAAGAGCGAGAGCGAGCAGTGGGAAGCATACGATCCGTTCAAGTTGCAGCTCTTTGTGCGTCGCTTTGTCGATACTGACGCCTCAGATGATGATGATGATGGTGCTGAAAATGATGGGAAGAGCGCGGAGAAAGCCGCTGAGCATGTGCGATCAGGGGATCTGCTGGCGCGATGCATTCAAGTGGAGGACAACGCGACGCTGGGGACGCTCTGTGCACTCATCGCGCAAAAGTTCTCGGTTGCGGAGGGTATGAGAGTTCGCCTGTTGACCAAGAGCGGATACGGCACAACGCCAGTCAAAGTGCTGAACAAGAGCGAGGACAATGCGACGTTGAACTTGCGTTTGCGGATGAACTTGCACCTGACGAACGGGACGGAAGTGTATATGGAGGAGACGGACGATCTGGCGTCGCCGTCACCAGCAAAGGCGTTTTTTGAGCGCGAGGCGAACATGATCGTGGTCAACTTCAAGTACTTGAGTCGTGTCGCTGAGCCGGTGCGCATTGACCGTCGAGAGACCGTCGCGGTGCTCAAGCAGAAGATTGGTGTGAAAATTGGGATGTCGCCCGACAATTTCAAGGTCTTGCGTGGCGTCAACAGCTCTGGCGTGGAGATCAAAACCGTCGACAGCACGCTGTACAACTTGTCGATCGGTACGAACAACACTGTGTTTGTGCTGGAGGGTGTGCCACTGAACCGAGGCGAGTACAATTTCCGACTGATGCTGCACCGCCCCGCCCCCGTTTCGAACGAAAGCAGCGTGGAGCCTCAGCTCACAGTCGTCAGTAGTGGCGGAGGCGTGCTGTCGGATTCAGAGAGCGATAGTCTCATTGATGTGGACGAAGTGCTGCTCACATCCGGCAAGGACGACTCAGAGTTTGTCGCCGCCGGTCAAGTGATCATCAGCGAAGAGATGCAGGTAGAGGACATCCGCAAGCGCGTGCACGGGATCTTGACGCAGCGGAACTTGCTGCCAGCGGACGTGCCGCCTGCGCGCCTTCGCCTGCGTGACGTGCGTCAGAACACGATGACGCAGATCTTGATCGACGGAAAGAAGCTGCTGGACGCGTCGGACTCTGCCGTCTACGAGGCACGAGGCATGGTGGCGCAGATTATCCCCGAGCCAGAGCACGCTGGTCCGGACCACCGCGTCGTGGAGTTTGTGTACGTGGACCGCTCGAAATGGCGCTTCAGCAAGACTAGACGGTGCGAGGTCGTGGTCTCAAAGGAGACCCAGTTGGCGCATCCTCTGACGTACCTCGCGGAGGTCGCGAGTGAGGCGTTCACGATTCCAGTCGAGCGACTACGCTTTGCGCGCATCCCGTACCACCGCGACTCGTGCGACATCCTGGAGGTGGTGTCGTACCAGTTTTACCCCGCCGAGGAGCTCATGACCAGGACGCCGGACTACCAGGAGCTGATTCTCGTGATCGACGACGCCGTGTCTCTGGAATACATGACCCATCGCGACCGCATGGACATCCAGCAGTTCCTGGCGAAGAAGAGCGAGGAGAAGGCAAAGGCGCAGCGTGCCAAGTACTCTTCAGTTTCGTCCAGCGGCGGCGGATATCACTATCAGAAGCCGAAGGAGGCCGCACTGGTGATCCGCACCAAGTCGCGATCGAGCGAGAAGGAGAAGAAAGGCGGCGGCGGCAGCAACGCGAGTAGCAGCGGCCAGATCGGCAACGGCGTGAGCATCCGCACGCCGACGCGGAAAACAGTGCGCGTGGCGAACGCAGTGGGCTCGGACACGGACGAAGAAGACGACGGCGGTGATGATTATATCGACAAGTCGGACTCGATCGATGCGATGGCGGACTTGGATTTGTTTGACGACACCACGCGGGGATACTCCAGCTAAGATCGTCGAAGTCGGTTCGTTTGTCGGAGCTTTCATCAAAGCAAGAGGCGCACGAAAGCCACGAGCTAAGTTGAACACACGCCAGCGAAATAATGCAAAAAGGAAATCCAATGAGTGAAACTTTGGGTCGAGTCTTTTTCAAACTTGACTTGTACTGGCACAACATAAAAGAAATGGATGGCTGCTTTGCGCCTCAATCACAAGAAGCGAGAGATCCTGCTCGCAGTGCTACTGGACTTGTTACTGTTGGTGTTGCTGCTGGTGGCAAGAGCGTTGCTGCCGGTGGACTTGAGCAGGAATCCGCGGCTAGGCTTCTTCAAGAGACTCGTCGGCGTGGGCGGATGCAACTTTGTCTTCTGCGCACTGCCCACCTGCAGCATCTTGCTGTCGTTCTGCGACCAGAGTTTCTTGAGCTTGGACGGCGCAGGGTGCTCGTTTTCCTTGTCAACACCAACATCAACATAAAAGAACGATTCGACTTCATTTGCTTTATCATCGAGCTCCGACTTCTTCTTCTTCTTCTTCTTTACTCCTTCGAAGCCTTCACGGTTGTGGCACTTGGAGGCGTTGCACGCGCAGCCGCTGCCGCATTTTTGCTTCTCTGCCTTACACGCGCAGGCTTTCGTGGCGCACTTGCCGTTGCACGAGCAGCAAAGCGGCATGCTAGCACGGGAAGGTGTCGCGAGCAGCTCGTCGATTTCGTCCATGATTCCACCGCCGCCGCCACTGCTACTGGTTCGTTGGCCTTTCCCAGTATCAGCTGATGGCGTTGTGGACGCTCTGCTTCTGCTTCTGCTCTTGGTCGTGCACCGCTTGCCTTCGTCTTCGACGTAGTCTGAGTCGTCATCTTCGCTTTCTTCGTCCTCGTCCTCCTCGTCGTCATGATCGCTGCTTGACACGATCTCGTCAACTTCCTCCACTTTTTTCCTGGAAGCAAGCTTTTTCTTCGATGTCTGTGCTGCAAATTGGAGCTTCAATTCTTCTAGCTCTTTCTTGGTCTCATCGAGTTCTTGCTGAAGTGGACTTGACTTGGTGGTTGAGCTCTCAGGCATGACAGCATCACTTGATGAGTAGAACGCGAATGCATCCAGCGGAATGGCAGCGCGACGGCCGAGCTCTCGCATCTCTCGCTTCAATCCTTCGATCGTATACTCGTATATATCACTCTGGGCGACGAGCTGGTCCTCGGCAGCATCCAGATCAGTCTTGGAGTTCTCTAATTCCATGCAAATGGACTTGCTCTCGGCTGCAGTTTCCACCAGATGCCTGATGATCTGGTGGCACGCACTCGCGCTTGTCGGGAAGAGCTCCTCTGGCAACGAGTTGTTGCGCTCCACGCTTGTGAGCTTCTGCTGGAGCAGGCGGATCTCGGCATTCTTCTCTCTCAACGAGTCTTTCAGTCTGGCTAGTGCGTCGCTACTCGCTGAAGGGTTCGATTCCAACCTCGAGATCTCGAGCGCTATTCTCTTCCGCTCCTCGAGATCCATCTGAATCGCGTTCTTGGCGCCGTAGATGGTCATCCGGATCTCGAACGTTGCATTGAGCACCTTCGCGATATTGTCCATGTAATCACTTTGAATGGACGCGTTTTGCTTCGAATCCGCCACTGAGAATGGTGATCTCGCCATCGCCGGTTTGTTCGTCAGCGTTTTCTTCAGCTGTTGCTGGTTCTGTGCCATTGTCCGCATCCGCTTATTCGCCATCACGACTTCTTCTGTCTTTCGCTTCAGCACGCTGTTCTGTTTGTTGTGAAGAGCAGTTAGCTTCTGCATCTCGTACTGCTTGCGCTGGTCCTGACGCTTCAGCTGCAAAATCTTAAGATCTTGCTCGCGCTTCTCCCGGCGGTGCGTCTCTGCTTCCTCTCTGAGTTTGCGTTGAAGACCTGCCTTCTGTTTCTTCATGTCAACGATTTCTTGCTCGAGTGTTGAGATTTTGAACTTGCCAGTCTTCCACAACACTGTCAGCCGCTTGCACTCACTTTCGGCCTGCTTGGCGACTTGGAGTTGGTTTCGGATCGTTTGCAGCTGGACGCGAACATCCTCCTTGCTCTTGTGGTCCACTGCATTAGCGCTTTCTTCACTCATTTTGATTTCGAGTGACAGACGCTTTTTCTCCGCCGTCAGTCTACCGACTCGATTCTCCAGCTGGATGATCTTTTGCTCGTAGGAAGTCGTGAGGCTTGCAAGGCGAGCTTCCGTGGCTGAAGAAGACGGCAACGCTGACAGCTCCTGCATGATCTTTTCTTTCTCCACAATCACGTCCGAGAGATTGTCCAAGTCGGCTTGCAATTGACCCGGTGCAGATGGAGAAGAAAAAGTCTCAGCAGAAGAAGCGGAGGCTGAGATCTTGATCTGAATCGACTTCTCGAATTCCATAGCTTCGAGTGCCAACGTTTTCGTTGAAGACACTGAGCTGGAGGCGGATTCTGCGGCTCTGGCTCCATCAAATCCAGACGATGATGACGACGCTGGCATCAGACTCTTTTTCTTGGACATGAACTCGTCAGCGACTTTCTTCCATTTGTCTTTCGCGCTCATGACGATTCGCAGCTCCTCTTCACGCGTGCGAGCAACGTCCTTCCACTTCTGCAGCTCTGCTCCCAAATCGGCAACACCAGCGTTCAGCGATGTACTACCGCTCGCACCTGCAGCAACTCGAGCTCGCGGCTGGTGGGACTTTGGCAGCTGCTGCAAAAGTTGGAGCTGGAGCAACTCGAGCTGCTGCTTGAGGTACGTGACCTCGTTCGCCGCGCCCATCTCCTTGTTCACGACCGCGTTGTTCTGGATATTCCGCGCGCGTGATGCGTATCGAAGTGTGTTGGATGTCTCCTCAAAGTTTATATCTGCAGGACTGATGCACGCGATCATTAACGTTTTACTGTTTCCTCCGAGGCTGTCTTGCAACAAGCGCGTGAGCTTCGAGTCGCGGTACGGCACGTGCGATGACGACGAGCTCGAGCGGCTTCGCTCGCAGAGTGCGTTGATGACGTTGCCGAGCGACAAGAGACCGCGGTTGATGTTGACACCTTCTTTGAATCGCGCACCCTCAGCGTTCGTTCGCTTGGCGCGCTCTGAGCCTGCGAGATCAACGAGGTGGAACTTGGAGAAACGCGCCTCGACACCTTCGCTGACAGTGTCGAACTGCTCCATCGTCAGTGTGCAGATCGCGTGTGAGCGACTGGACTGCGCGTTCATGGTCGTGGACGCAGTAGCTCGATGCAGAGCGCCAGCATGGAGGAGAGAGGCAACCTGGGCGATCGACTCGACGCTATGCTCGCTCAGCCCCGCGACCACGATACCCCGCTTGCCCTCATCGCGCACAGAAAGACCAAGTGTCGAGGCGCTCGTACTGCTGCTGTTGGACGCGCCGGACAGCAGGTCGTAGATTTCCTCATTGAGAATCTATAGGTAGTCGCAGTTGAGCACACCCATCCATTGTTATGCACTCGTGAATAAACGCATTGCGACAGTCCATACACACAAGTAGATTGAACCATTACCTCCAAGTAGGATACTTTGACCGCAATCTTCTTGTCTTCTGGAGCAGCCTGGATGCGCTTGAAGATCTACAAAACACAGAGGCAAGACTCATTGTGATCTGCTGAGCTTGATAAGTTGGTCATATAGAAATTAACACATCGTACGTCGTCCATGGCTCGCGGGATGATGCCGCGATCTTCAGGCGCGACGCTCAATTTGAACTCGTTCCCCATCGTAAACCTACGTAATAGGCAGCACGCCAAGCGTTAACCTTCCATGACACCCAGCATGAGCATCTCTATACAAACGCACTCATGTACACACATGTAGGACAATGTATCAAAACCAATCACACTTACGTCTTTCCGGACCCTGTCTGACCGTAGGCGAACACCGTGGCGTTGTATCCATCGAAGAAGCGGTCAATCAGCGGCGTGACCAGCTGCTCGTACACTTGCTGCTGCTGCACTTGCGGCGCGAACGCGGCGTCAAAGTCGAATTGCTTGCCCGCGCTGCCGCCCAGCACCACGCGCGCGCCGCCGACCGCCTGGACGCACGCCTCGCTCGCCTGCGCTTCTTCGCTCGCGCTCAGCGGTCGCACGCGCACGGCGACCTGAACGCTACTGCTGCTGTTGTTGTTGCTGGGCTTGACGTCGGGGCTGTTGGAGGAGACGCTCGCGGATCCGCGAGGCTCCGGCGGCGGCTGCTGCTCCATGGCGATGGCTCTTGCGTGAATGCGAAATGGATCAGGTTTTCAAATAGCGCGCGCTTTTCAAGAATTGGAAAAAAAGGGTTTGGCCATCATTTTGATAAAAATCGCCTAGGGTTTGGCCCGTAGGGTTTAAAACGTTTTTAAAAGAGGGTCAATATCGATACATTCGCTCCCTAATTGGCTTCCGTCACGGCCCGTTATCCGTTATCACGCATTTGTATGGGCTTCCCTGTGCGAATATCAGAACCATGGATCAGCAGCGGTGCTCGCCGGGCGAAGCTGGTCGGGGCTGTCGAACGCCTGGTCGAAGGAGGGACTCGAAGCCCACTCGACCCCACTATTCGCGCGATCTCTAGCACCTGCGGCGCTCTTCGTGAAGTCCACACTCGGAAAATCCATCGCTGGAGGTGAGAACGCGCTGTCCGAGTTTGGGTTCCCAGCGCGCATCGCAGAGTAGTCGGAGTGCGACTCGGTGCGCGGCATTTGCGCATTGCCCATGGTCACCATCATGGAAGGATCACTGGTGGCGATTTGGAGTTGGCGGCTCTCGCAGAACGCGGTCAGCGCGTCTTGTGGGGCTTTCGAGAACTCGTGGATGTTGGCGCTGGTCGAGCGTAGCTCCAGAGCACCCGACCAGTGGCTCTGCACCGAGGCGACCGGGGAAGTCCCACTGCTGCCTCCAAGCGAAGACGCTAGACTCGCACTACAGGTTAGGGTCATCGACGCAGCGACAAACTCGTCCCATCTCGTCTCCGTCAAGAACGCGATCTAAGAACACAAAAGAAAAGCCAAAATCAGTTGGGAGCTGCTATCCCACATCATAGTAGGCATCTGAGTGGCTCACGTGGATTTGAATCGGAGTGTCAATCAACAGGTCGCGGATGATCGCCACTCGAGCGTTGCAATGCTTCACCAGGCGCTGGCAGAACGAGAGCACTTTGGCTTCATTGCCATCGCCGCCACTCCCAGCAACCGACTGGAGCGGAAACAGGCAGCTCGCTTCTGCTCTGTGACAATAACACGTTGTTGAGAAATCACAAAGTTAGCTTTTGTGGTTCCAGTAAGCTGTTTGACTATCCCACTCGCTCACCCTTGCCAGCAGCGCTGGAAGAACGCCCCCGTGGCAAACTGCTGCTTTGGGAGTCGAAAGAGCGCGTCAAAGCGCACCACAAACTTCTCCGAGAAACTCAGTCGGATCGGCAGCATCTGCACCGGATCGTCGCCACTACCGGACGCGTCGATCTCGTTGAACACAACCTGGAAAAAGAACTGTGCCTGCGTGAATTTCTGCAGCTGGAAGCGCTTTTCGCCCTTGAAAACTCCGAAACTGAGCAAATTCCCGCTCGCATTGCCTCCCTGCAGTAGGCGGAGCTTCAGATCGTTCGAGCCGTCAACGCACTTGACGGGGCCAAGTGGACGGATGTGGATCTCAAAGTCGCTTAGCGAGAGGTTCGTGAGGTTGCAGCAGCTCACGCGAAGCGTCACGACCTCTTCATGGCCTGGGAGCAACTGCTTGTACGACACCCGGAGCGAAAATGGGTCCGAGCTCCCTGTGACCACGACCCCACCACCGTCAGTACTGTCTTGCTGTCCAAAGTCAGCCAAGTCCGGTGATACTGGAGAGCCAGACGCCAGTGACTCCTGGTGCTTCCGAGGCGTGAACAAGTGCGCTGGATGGAACACTTCCTGCGAGTATAGACTCTTTCCATCAAGCCCAAATATCGTCAAGTGCTCCTGCAGTCTGAAGAGTACACATAAAGAGTCAAATTAGTCAGCTCCACACACAAGCACAGATCGATTCGGAACAAAAACTCACTCACGCGTGGTTCTCAAGCGATGCAGTCGACGTGGTGGTCGCGACAAACTTCTTCAGTCCCTCGTACTGCTGCTGGATCTGCGGCGCCAGCTGTGGCTGCAACTGCGCAATCATCTTCATACAATCGACGACAGCGATGAGCGTCTCAATATCGACTTGGAGCTTGGAGCAACTCCCATACCCAACAGCAGCTCCAGCCCCAATCCTCCCTCCTCCAAGTTTCCCGTCGTCAAAAGTAGCGCTTGGGTCGCTCGCCTTGCTTGATGATGAAGACTCGCCTGATGATTCGCTCTCGTGTTGTCCACCAGCGAACGATTCCTGGATCTCGAACTGGAGCTGCTCGCAAAGCCTCTCGAGCGGCACCACCTGGAAGCTTGCAGCCAGTTGGACGCCGACCCAGATGAGCTGCACACGCACCTTAGACGACGCGATCTGGTGCCACGCGCGCTGGATGTCGCTCTGGAAGAACTGGACCGACTCGTGGAACAGCAATGTGCTCGAGCAGTGCAGCGCGTTCTGGTAGTGGCGCGTCAGCAGCGCCATGTAGCAGACTTGGTTGTTCTGGGACAGCGGCACATTGGTGGTACTGGATGTTTTAGAAAGCAACAAGCCCTGGAAAGCCTTGAGAACGATCAACTGCGCGACCTGGAGGTACTTGGCTGTCATCGTCGATTGCTCGCTGTTTGAACGATGGAGACTTAGTGCTTGTACGAGACAGCGGAAGACCTGGGAGCCATTTGCACGCGGGGAGAGCCTGGAGTTTCCCTGCGGTTGGCGAAAGAACTCGAGCGCACACAGCGACTCGAGCATCAGGAACTCCTGCTTCTGCACGACGCGGTCACAAACCGAGTCCATGAGCAGCTGGACGAGCCCCTGGCGATCACTAAGGAACACAATAGACATACAACACACACATCAGAGATGACACAGACACAGGGATCTCTCAGTTTTTACGTACGTCTCACGCTCCATGAGGCTCAGCGCCTCGACGACACGCACAAAGAGCTGCAGGCAGCTAGACGCCGACACCCACGCGAAGGTTTTCACGAGCATCTGGCTCATCTCGAGCTTGAACTCGGAGCTCTTGTGGTAAAAGCACTGGGCGATGAGCTCCGGCACGAGCGTTGGCGCGCGCTTCAGTCGCGCAAACGCGAGCAGCGGGTGCGACAGCAGCAGGAATACGACGCGGCAGAGCACGGTGGACTGCGCCAGCGACGCCTTTCTCGCGAACAGTGGGCAGACCCAGGCTTCGAGCAGGTCGCTCGCGAGCTGATCCATTCGCATCCGGCGCGTCGCGTTATTATCTTCGTCATCATCGTCATTGCCGTTTTGGCTGCTTTCCGAGTCGATGTCGAGGTACGGCAGACTGACCCCCGGACAGCGCGCGCCACTCTTCTCCATCATCATGTAGAGTAGCATCGCGAGCCACGTGATCGCGTCGATCTGGTGCTTCATCGACAGCTTCTTGGCCGCCGTCTGGATCGCCAGGACGCGCGGATATGCCTCCTTGAACACGGACGAGACGAGGTCGTTCACGGCGGGCTGGGTCAGCGGCGACTCCTTCACGAAGCTGAACGTGTTAAGCGTCGAGCCGCGCGAGAAGAGCATACGCATGGCCGAGAACGCCGCGCCGGCGACGTCGTCGTCTTTCGTTGCGTCCTGGTCGCGAGGGAAGAGCGCTTGGAAGATGAGCTTCCATGTGTCCGTGACGATCGTCCAGACGTCCTGCTGGCAGCAGATGCGCGCCTCGTGCGACTCGAACGGGAACGCAAACAGTCCGTCGCTCGTGAGGATGCTCGCTGCGACACTGAGCGTCACGCGCGCAAACACCGCGATCGCGCAGCAGCGTACGTCGCTCTGTTCGTGGGTCAGCACAGCGCGGAGCTTGTTCATCGGCTCTTTCTCGGACGAGACGAAGAAGCCGAGCACGAGCGGCAATGGGATCTGCTGGAGCAACGGGATCGCGTACAGTAGCACCGGCGCGTTCTGCGAGCTCGCGAGCTCCGTCACGCAGGCGTCCAGCAGGAACTGCCACGTGCTGAATGTGGAGCAGCTCGGACAGCGACTCGCGAGCCGATAGCCCAGGATCTTCATGCTCACGCTCGCCTCGGTCTTCAAGCACTCCTACAAAGCGCAGACACAACACCATCACGTGGATAATGAGCTCACGCTCTTGAGTAGCGCGTGGGTAGCACCAGTACATAGAAAACATGGGGTTATCGCGCGGACGAACCTCGAGCGCCTCTCGGTAGTCCTTGAGCGCGAGTGCGTGGCGCTTCGTGGACGCGATCTGCAGCATCCGCTGCACTTTGGCGAGCGCGCGCTTGGCGCTCGCAGACGTCGCCTCGCCGCCGAGACTCTCCTGCATCGTCGCAGACCCTGTCTGTAATATGTCGTCTTACAGCTGCTGCCGGTTGCCTTGTGCTTCCGAGCTTTAGGATCTCTCAAGTGATCCATTGATCGATCTACAGGCAACGAACGTGACCTTTCAAGATATATATGGTGTGAGCACATTTTTTTCATGTAGACTACCAACACTTCCCCTACAAACAGAGGAGGGATTGTTGGTTAGGTACGCCACGCACCTAATGCCAAGAGAGCGTTCCGCTGAATTAGGGTCAGTGCTACACTTTCAGGATGGGATTGTGTGATTAGGATCAGACCCTAATTTCCAAGAACTCGGATCCAAATGTCCTACACTGCGGACAGGTTGATTCACTCTGCCGTTGTCGTGCTGTTCTGGCTAAGTGTGCAAGTTAGAGGGCACGGCAGACAGACATCTTGGTCTGACTATGCTGTTGCAGTTTGCATGCCAGCCGATCATGGCTGAAATATGTTTGTATGGAGTGAGCAGGGTTTTCGTGGAAAAAGTCAAATAGGAGATACCCAATAGTGAAATTGCCGGGGGCCATTGATTATGTTCTGAAATGAACGAATCATACAACATCCACATCGTGCATGTTTCATACTGATCAATAATTTTGGATCCCGCCGAAAGTAGTATTGGACTTTTTCCTTTCACGGGACCCAAAACTATCGTATTGATCGATTGCTGACGGATGGCACAGGAGGAGGAAGAGCAAGACGACGCTGTCGTACTTCTCGCGGTGGATCAGCGGCAGCCGCTGGATGACGAGCCTTGCTGTGTGGTGCGTATGTGTGTGGGTGAGTCTCTGTGTGTATGCACACATGTAGTCATTGTACTGGCTGATGGAGTAAGTGTGCGTACTCTTGTGTTGCTCATTCGCGAGCGCAGGTGTGCAGTCGCTACGGCGCGTACATTTGCGACGTGACCGATGAAGACGTGTGCAGCATCGAGTGCCGCGACGTGTGCGTCATACGCCATCGAGAAGCACGTGCGCTGAGCGAGGAGCAGGTTAAACAGCGCGCATTGGCAGCGAAATTGCTGCGCAGGCGGCTGGAGATCCGCGTCACCTCAGGCTCTGCTGCTGCTGATGATGATGGCGACAATGCGCACAGTTCAAACAACAGTACACAGATGATAATCCCGTTTCCGATCGTAGACTTTGCGGATTGCGATTTGCCGCCGCAGCTGTACGCAAACATGCAGAAGAAGCTGTTCGAGAAACCCTCGCCCGTGCAGATGCAGGTGCTCCCGTGCGTCTTGGCGCGCCACAGTGTACGTACGCACGAGCGTGTTTTGTCGGCCTTTCTCGTTGACGGATGGCAATTAGACTGACTGTTGTATTTGTCTGTATATGTGTTAAAATGCGCAGCTGCTGGTGGTCGCGCCAACCGGAACGGGCAAGACTGCAGCGTACCTAATCCCTATTATCGCTCAACTCATCAACGCGCGACTCTCCTCCTCTTACCATCATGATGAGACAGCTGGTGATCTCAGTAGTCACCGCTCAAGTGCGGTTGCGGTGATCCTTGCGCCAATCCGTGAGCTCGCAATCCAGATCGAAGAAGTGGCTAAACTACTCGCACAGGGCGTTCCAAACATGAAGACGGCGCTGCTGGTCGGTGGCTTTCCCGTGCCGCCGCAGCTGCATCGGCTGCAGAGTGGCGTGCAAGTTGTCGTCGCGACTCCCGGGAGGTTCATCGACGTTTTCACAAATTACGACCTCGGCGTGAGCAACAGTAGCGATACGGACCAAGGCAGACAGCAGGGGACGTCGCTGGCGTCCGTGGTCTGCTGCGTGGTGGACGAAGTGGACATGATGCTCGCCATTGGCTTCCACGCGCAGATCTCGCAGATCATTGGGCTGTTGCCACCGCTTGCACAGACGCAGCTGCTCTTCTTCAGCGCGACGATCTCAACTCAAGTGGAAGCGCTTATGAAGCGAATCCTCCTGGGAACGAAGACTCCACAGAGTGATCAACAGCAGCAGCTTTTCAACTACTTCCGCATTGAAGTGGGCGGGAAGGAGCAGCGACAAGGCGACGACGCGAGCCTTTCATCATCGTCCGCCACGTACACTGCGAACCCGAACATTCGTCAGAAAATCATTTGGGCAGAGGAGAAATCGAAGAAGAAGCTGCTATTTGATTTTCTCATGAGCAAGCAGAACGAAGCCACGGTACGTTACATTGTGAGCTTTCATCACAGAGTTTGCTACTCTGATGTGTATCTGATTAGTTTCCGCCCCTCCCTCCCCCTTGTTATCCTACAGCTGGTGTTTGTCAAGTCCAAGATCGGCGCGAACCTGCTCGCAGACGCGGTGGAGAAGCAGACGCGGATCCCTTCGGCTTCCATCCACGCGGACAAATCCCAGAAAGACCGCCTACTCGCGCTCGAAGCGTTCGTGAATCAGGAGGTTCGCGTGCTTGTGTCAACAAACGTACTGAGCCGTGGCATGGACTTGTTGCAGGTGCAGAATGTGGTGGTGTTTGACTTTCCGAACAAAGTTTCCGACTATATCCACTTGATCGGTCGCACGGGTCGAGGAAACGATACGAGCGGGGATGCGCTGGTGATGGTGAACAAGGACGACAAAGTTGTGTTCAAAGAGCTCGTTGGGGCTTTACGCGGCGCGAAAGTTGGCGCGGTGCCCCGAGAGATCTACCAGAGTCTCTATGCCGACGCGCAGAAAGAAGCTTTCAAGTCGAGCGCGTTGGTCATCGACGAAGCAAAACGCGCGTTCCGAGTGCAAGACGAATTGGGAGGTGAGCTTGGCCAGCCTCATGAGAGCTGGCGCCAGTGGTCGGAGCAAGCCCAGAAGAAGCAGCGCCAAGCGTAATCCACGATTCCTTATTGCATTCTCTGAGGGCTGACGACCAAGTTCCATTCGCAATTGGCTAACGTCCTCTTGACGTGGACAAGCATACTTCACCATCTTCCTCACAACGACGGGGTGTCAGGAACTATAGTCGGGAACACGGAGTCGGTCTCTGTTGTGTGGAGCGGAGCGACTCGATTCTCAGGACCGCTGATCTTCATTGCGTGCGTTCTCGCTCGTGATTTGCGCCGCTTTCCCGTCACCAAGTAGTTGTCGTAGCTCACAGCTCCTCGCAGGATGATGGCGTCTTCGTTCGACGCTCGCGCCAAGCGATTAACGAGTCGACAGCACCAGAGTGTCAGTGTGACCAAGCGGCTGAAGTAGAACGGCACGACGCGAACTTGCAAGTGGTGGTTCCAGATGACTCCCTCCCACATGATGCGATCTGCTGGTCCCAAGTCGCCAAGAATGTTGTAGAGTGTGGTGACGTGCCAGAGGATGAACATGGCGACGACTGGGATCGCGAATCGAATGTGGAATTTCAGCTTGGTCTTCATCATTGGAGTGAGCGCGTCCAACGTGAGCACCCAGAGGATCCACGCCCACGACGTCGCGACTCCGAAGCAGCGGTGGATATCCCATTCGTAGAGGATGCAGAGCGACACGTGGATTGCCATCAGTTGAGCCGCGTAGAAGACGAAATCGAACGACGTCAGCAGCGAGAAGAGCAGCTCGCGCTGGTACAAGCCTGCGGTTGCTGCTGTGAAGCTGATGGTCAGGATGAACGCCAGCGAACCATGTTGCAGCACGTGATGGATGGAGGTATTTGTGGCAGCTGCGTCAACGTCTTGCGGCGTGACGGCCGTGATGAATGCTAGCAGAATCCCGCCGATACCGGAGCTATACAGGAGAACCAGGAGTACGCTCGGGAACCTCGCTTTGGTGACAATTTTGACAGGCAGGATCGTCTTTCTCGAGTCGAAGGCGTGCTCGTCCTTCTCGTAGCGCATTTGCTGGACGAAACTCGGTCGTCGCGCTCGAATGGTGGCACTGCCACTGTTGGAGGTGATGGTTGGAGGAGGAGTTGGAGGCATCGTGGCTGCTGTTACTGCTGGCTCTGGACCGATTTGAACTCTGCAAAGCGCCAGCTTGACACGACAGCGGAAGATGGCGCACTCGATCAGCTTGCTTTTGCCGCGCCGCCGCCGGAAGGACTTCCGCTTCCGGTAGACAATCTTCATGAGCAGGATCATCATCGTGACCAAGCCGTTGCCGACGATATCTTTCGCTGAAACCTCATAGTGGCTGAAACTGTTGTGGTACTCCATGATGGAGAAGTCCTTCATATCGTCGACGCGGCCGAGCATCACGCACGTGAGCAACATGAAGACTGTGAATGTGCCGACGACCGCCAGCGTCGAGAGCTGTCGGATGCCGCGCAGCTGAGCGTCGATGAGCACGATGTTCTGGAAGCCTGACCAGTCGATGAGCAACCGTGTCATGCGCAGATCCGAGAAGAGCACCGCGACCATCAGATTGGTGGTTCCGTTGACGAAGAGGAAGAACCAGAAGTCGTACGTGCGTACGAGAAGCCGCACAACATCGAAACGCAATGTGCCCAAACTTCCGAGTCCCAGCGGCAGCCCCAGCAGTGCGCTGGCAAATGCGACCCAGCAACTTGTCTTGGCGTTTAGCAGAGGCACTGAAATGCTGAGCGCCAAACTGAGCACGTAGGAGATGAAGAGCGGTCTGTTGTATCGCGCGAGAAACACGTCGACGCGGCTGAGTAGGAGCTCGGGCAGGTACCGCGACTTGAGCGACCGAGAGAGGTCGAGAACGGGCAGTGTACTGGACGGAACAAGCTCGTAGGACCATTCCAGCGCGGCGCCAGGATCCTGAGCTGTGACCATGACCGCCACCGCATGGATGGACCGCTTTTGCGATGTGATAAGAAGCAGTGACGCAGCTAGCCAGCCAGTTTGGGTGTTGCTGCAGGCTGAACGGGGCTGTGAAGTAAATGCAGCAGTCTATATTTGCCGACGATGACACCCGGCGATGAAACTCTATCCAAAGGCAGATACAGTACTTGGCACGAACGAGACTCATGGAGGGGTGAAGACTCATCCAAGCCCAACGCAATTTTACCGAGATAGCTAACCCTTGCAGAAGCTTTTTTCTTATCGCATTGACAAGACGCAGCTTCAAGTCAAGATTCAAGACATCGGGGACGTGAGCTAAAGCGAAACGCACCGAGTGCGAAGTACCCCAAGACGTGCTGGCGATCCACGCAGCCAGTCTCGTGCAATTCATTACATTCAAACAAAGAAACGGACTTTCAAGAATGAACTGAGATTCACTCAACAATGCTGAAGACCAAGGGGACGCGTCAAAACTGCGGAAGTCTCTGCAAATCGCTTGCACGTAAACCTGTTCGTCAACGATGAGGATTCTGGGTCGGTGGCAGAGCAGCTTACAGGAGACTTCAAACTGGGCAAAAACTGAGTCGTTGGCAACCATCCTGGGTCTTTGTACGCAAACGGCACGACTTGGTTAAACAAAGGCTCGGCATGGATTTGATCTTCGTGGTACCCTCCTCGTGCTCGTGTCGGAAAACTGGCTGCTGGGGCGATGCGATTGTTCTGGTGTCCAGCGGCACTTGCTTTCGATGGCGGGTGCTTCCCTTGAGAGCCGTGAAGTTGACTTTGGTACGTGGCGGAAGCTCGCAAGATGATCGCTTCGGTGTTGGACGCCCATAGGAGTCGCCAGAGGATCCGCGTGAACCACGGCACGAGCGTCACGAGGCGGCTGATGTAGAACGGTACGACTTGGATTTGTAAGTGATGATTCAATAACTCGCCCTCCCACATGACGCGATCCAGTGGACCCGAACCGTTAAGAATGTGATAGAGAAGTACGCAGTGCCACATGACGCTCAAGATGACGACCGGAACTACGAACCGAACGTGGAAGCCTAGTTTCGTCTTCGTTACGGGCGTTAGCGTGTCGAGCGTAAGGATCCAGTACGTCCACAGCAGTGACGCGTCTGTGACACACGTGGCGACGCTCCAGTCGTCGTAGAGCATGCAGATGCAGGCATGCATCGAGACCAGCTGGAGTGCGTTGAAGGCAAAGTTGAAGAACTCGACGAGCGACTTGAGCAGCTCACGCTGATGGAGAGTAGTGCAGGAGACCGTGAAAATGGCTGTCAGTGAGAGCGCGAGCAGTGCACAACTCTGGTGGGTCGAGTTCGTACCGCTGGTGCTTATTGCGGTGATTTGGTGGTCTCCACTAACGACGAGTGCTACTGTAACAGTAGTGAACACGACGCCGCCAATGCCGCTCGCGTACAGAACGAACAGCATCGTGAACGGGAATCGCGCCTCGGATCTGATCTTCAAAGGCAACACCGTGTTGCACGCGTTGCACGAGACCCCGTGGCTTACGTTGCGCATCTGCTCAAGCGGTGCCTCCAAGATAGAGTTGGTTGCATGGAAAAGATGCGATCCGCTAGCCGCGTTAGTCACTGCTCCTGCTCACGAGAGCTGCACGTTGACGCGGTAAACGACGCACTCGATGACAGGGGGACCATTTTCCATCCCCGCTCTCCTTTGGAACATCTTGCGCTTCTGGTAGACGATCTTGAGCAGGATGATCATCGTGACCAAGCCGTTGCCCACGACGTCGACGACGGTCATGTTGTACTCGCGACTATGGCTTTGGTAGCAGAGGATCGAGAAGGCTTGCGCCTCGTCGACAAGGTTGAACATGACGCAGACTAGCAAGATGTTGTTACTGACGATCGCGATCGCCGCGACCTTGACCAGTCGCCTGGCGCCGAGCATCTGCGCGTCGATGAGCACGATGTTCTGGAATCCCAGCAGGTCAATGAGCATGCGCACGATGCGGAAGTCCCGGAAGAGCGCCATGATCATGAGGAACGCCACGCTGTTGACGCAACAGTAGAACCAGAAGTCGTACTTGGTCACCAGCAGACGCACGACGTCGTACCGCAACGTCAAGATGCTTCCGAGCGAGAGTGGCGGACCGCAGATGAAGCAGCCGAGTTCCGCTACACGTACTGCGTCGGCACTGAGCAATGGCATCGGCATGCTGAGCGCCAGCGAGACCAAGTACAAAGAAAAAGTGCCTTGCTGTGGCGTTTGAGGAGCGCGTCGAATCGCCGTGCGAGTGGCTTAGAGAGGAACTGCGACTGGAGGGACTTGGAGAGGTCGAGGATGGGCAGTGGATTCGCTGGCACGAGCTCGTAGCGCCATTCGGGGAGCACAACTCCCGAGGCGGCAACGGGCGTCTGAGGACGGCTCGGGCTATGGTCCATCTTGTTTGGTGCCGTGCATCGGGTGAAATCAGCAGCAAAGAGCGTGTTTCAGTGCCGCCAGTGTCCAGGAAAAGCACACCGAAGCAGTCAGTCAATGCGATGGGGGAGAGTGTGATCCGATAGTCATCACCATCACATTGATCAATGTGATGACCGGTTTCGCGCAACCCCTTGTCCATATTTGTGCTGGCCGAGTTGTATTCCTGGACTGAATCGGCTTCGAGTTTTCGCCTCGCGTCTCTGAGACTCAGTCTTCAAAACCCACTCAAGAGCCTAAACTCTCGCTGTGAAGAAGTCGTGAAAGCAATGGGTCTCGTGAGAGCAATGTGTCTATGCAAACAGAACGAAACGTGCCTTTCCCAGTTGGTGAAAATTGCGGTGGATCTGCTGTTCCAGCCGCGATGGTGATAACGATTGACAAGCTCCGAAGAAGCACTGGGGGAGAGATCTTTATGGCGAAAATTTCGCGGATAAGTCGTGTAACACGAGATGGTCCAGCCCCCGACTGCGACTGTGTAAAAGTTGAAGCGCGGGTAGAGTGCGGGAATGGTTCGAGTCTTTGCCTGAAGATTGCGAGGGCGCCAACTTGGTAAAGCTAGAGCTTTATCGTCCGAGTTTGACTGCTGCTCCTCGTGGCGAGCCTTCTCCAGCATCACCGAGTACGGCGACAGGTGTTGTTGTGTTAGTGTAGGATCCAGGCATCAAGCGAGAGCTACGATTGGCGTGGCAGGAGGTCTTCGCCACTAGGCGCAGTGTGGTACTGCATTTGGAGTTGTCGTTCTCGTCAATGCGCGAATGCAACGGATGCCAACGCAGTCATCGACTTGAGCAGACGTTGTTGTCAGTAATACTGTGAATTTTGCTTTCTGCGCCAATCAGCGATTGTTGGATACTGGAAACTTAAATCAAATGGGACACAGCCCCGCACATTCCGGATCTTTGTGTGTTCTCAGCTCCGATGGGATTGTTGTCGCTTTATAATGAAATAGGTGGTGGGGTTATGCGCTCTGTTGTATACGTGTGGGGGGAGGCGAAGCGGACACTCACTCTTCAGTTCGGACATTGGCCAATTGTGGTACAATCCTCATCTTCTTCAGCATCATCATTCTCATACACTTCGCACCTTATTGGTCTCGGGCGAGCCCGTGTAGTGGCGCTCCATGGGGGACATGTGCTGCGCCAGCGGCAGCTCCTCCTCCGAGTCGTCGATCTCGTAGTACGAGTTCCTTCGCGCAATCGTCTCGGTGATGAAGCCCAGATCGCCCGAGTGGATCTTCTCGCGCTTGTACAGCGTGTAGCAGACGCCCGATAGGACTCCATAGAGCACGGCTATAGCAACAATAACATACACACACACATCCGCGTTTTTTAGCGATTGCACAGCCTCATACGCAACAAAACTGAGCGTACGCACCAGCTTCAAAGCACGCATTCGCAGTCTTCTTGGGGTTCTTGGCGCCGTGGACAAACGCAGGCTGCAGCTTCAGCAGCGTGCCGACGATCATCTGCATAGCATCACGACACAGACACAGACAGACACCACACGTTAGTCTATGCGGCATGCTCAGCGCTCGACACCCGTCGCATCAATGGATTCTTTACAAGGGCGACGCACCAGGAAGACAAAGCCGAAGAAGCCGAAGATCATGCCGAAGAGATACCCTGCGAAAACGCGACCGCCATAAACAGACACACACAGAGGAAGAACGCCCGGTGAGCTACAGCACCAGACAGGCAGACAGGCAGGCTCAGAGCAGCTATTGCTCATGAGTACGTACGTGAAGTCTTGCTCATAGTGGCGGTCGTGTCTGCTTGCTTTGTCTGCGTTGCCTTGAGCTTGTCGTGTGCTGGTGCTTTCGCAAATGGGTCCGCGAGAACAACAACGACATGCATTCATTTTCTTCAGAGCCGCGCCGGACAGGCAGGTGGTACCACCGACTCCCTCTACAAGAGCAACTTGTGATTTCTAGCGAATCAGGTGTGTGTAATCCATTACTTTCAGCCAATCATATCGATGAAATATAGTGACTTGTGGGTGGGTGTCTGTCTGTCTATCTAGTGAAGGCGATGGACTGACTCCGTGTCTTTGTCGCTTGCCTCAAAGTGCAACACGCTCATCACTTGCACCTTGATTCAAGTTTCGAGCCTGAAAATGTGCGACAGGAGTCTGCGTACACTTGCTAACGACACCTCGGCCCGCGGTATTATTTTGCACCGCATTTCGTTCACCCGTGCCGAATTGCCAAAGTGCCGATTTCGTTCAAGCAAACAAAAGTGACGTGTCATTCTTTCAAACAAGGTGTCTGCATCGAAGAAGCCAGCCTGCCAGCAGCATGTCACTATTTTTTTACACTCAGTCACTAAAATGAGCTCGCAATCACTCGATTCCGTCAGCACCGTAATCTGCCTCCTTGTCGTTGAGTATTTTCGGCCAATGGGGCGAAGCGCGAATAAGAATCTGGACGTTTGATACGCGTGAAGAGAATGGGATGTGAAGCTGTGCGGAGAGCCGCCAAACTGAAGACGTTGACGTCACCGCTGGGGCTGCAGTTGCAGAAGACGCACTATGCAGCGCAGTGCAGCGCAGCGTGGCTCTTTGTTTTCGCGCATTAAGCAATTCGCACCGTTCTGCAGCAGACACTAGCAGTAGCTCCAGTAGCACTTGTACCGGCGGTATCTTCATAGCACTAACATGGCGACGCATCTCCAGAAGAAGCTGCGCGTGCTCTGTCTGCACGGTTTCCGCACGAACGCCAAAGTGATGGAGAACCAGACAAGCTCGTTGCGCAAGGTGCTTGGCGACAGCGCGGACTTCCTGTATCTCAACGGCCCGTTTGAAGCTGAGGGTCCCACGGACGCGAGCATCGAGCGCGCGCACGGCAAGGACGCGCCGTTCTACGAGTGGTGTCGCATCAAGAGCGCGGACGAGGACGCGGGCGGCAACCTGAACGCTGCGACTGCGGTCGAATCGACGAACAAGGAGTGGCGCTTCAAGTACGTCGGCTTTGACCGCACGATGGAGTTCTTGGACGAGCAGCTGCACAAGCACGGCCCGTTTGACGTCGTGCTGGGCTTCTCGCAGGGTGCGGTCGTGGCCACCACGCTCTCGATGCTGTATCTTCAGCGTGACGTGCGCTGGTGGAATCTCGTGGTTTGCGTTGGCGGTGTGCCTGTGCGCGGCGTGGAGCTGCAACACCTCTTCGAGAAGCCGAATGGAGAGCTCAACCTGCTGCCATTCCCGTCGATCCACATCATGGGCAAGAAGGACCCGCTGTACACCGAGTCGATCAAGCTTGCTGCGATGTACGAGCCGAACCCAGCGGACGCCGCATTACCGAAGGTCATGCTCGAGCACGGTGGCGGCCACCGATTCCCGAGCGAAGAGCGCAACCCGGGCTTCTACGAGAACCTCGCGAGCCTCATCAAGAAGCATTGCGGCATCGACCCGCTGTCGAAAATGTAAACAGTGATCCGTCAGCAGTAGTATCGTCGGGGAGAGGGGATTGTTATAGGAGGTGCATCTATAGGCGTAAGTGCACCTGCGAATGAATAATAGATATACACTTTGCTTGCAGGTTGTCGTTGTGGTTGTCCTTGCACACCTGTTGCTATTGAGCTCCTCTCTCGATGATAAATGGCTTCAAGCAAGTGACCATGTGAATCGCATCCTCTTCATTCATTGGCTTAAAACTATCTAAATGGAAGTTATAATTGGCTGAAACTACGCGCAAAATCTTTTTCTCCAGAAAAAGCGTCCACGACCGCACACAAGGGGTCAAGTCAACACGCGAAATGCGATGACGTCAAACGTTTTGTCGTTGTATGGGCCAAGAAACAAGTAAGGGAAAGAAAGGCTAGCTCTCTTCGCCGCCGCACTGCATAGCGCCATCGCCGTTTCACACCCGCTCACTACCGAACGTGCCCGCTGCTGCCCATGATGTCCGCCACCGCCACCATCGCCCCCGCCTCCGCCAAGAAGAAGCTGCGCGTGCTCTGTCTGCACGGCTTCCGCACGAACGTGGAGGTGATGCAGACGCAGACGCAGGGGCTGCGCGACGCACTGGGCGATAGCGCCGAGTTCGTATTCATCAACGCACCGTTCCCGTCGCGCGGGGACACGGACGAGGTGATTAAGAAGAAGTACGGCGCTGACACGGTCTTCTACGAGTGGTGGCAGGTGCGGTACCTGGAGAAAGAAGAGATCGCGGACCTGTCGGCGCAGCCCAACCCGGCAGAGACCAAAGACACGTGGAACCTCGTGTTTGAAGACATCGACCTCGCGCTCGAGTACATGGATGAGCAGATCCAGAAGCACGGGCCGTTCGACATCGCGCTCGGCTTTTCGCAGGGGGCGATCATGTGCACGATCCTGTCGATGCTCTACCTACAGAAGCAGAACGTGCGGCCCTGGAAGATGTGCATCTGCGTCTGCGGCGTGCGCGTACATGGCATCAACGTCCGCGAGCTCTTCGAGACCGACGAGGGCGAGCAGGTGCCCGTGCCGTACCCGTCGATTCACATCCTCGGCAAGCTCGACACGCTCTACGACGAGTCGCTGGCGCTCTCCAAGATGTACGCGAACCACCCAAAAGGCTCGCCGATGGCCAAGCTCATCCTCGAGACCGAGAGCGGTCACAAGTTCCCCACGCCTAGCCGCCACAAGCAGTTGTACCAGGACCTCGCGCGGACGATCCTGCAGTTCTTCGAAGACACGACCAAGAGCTCCGTCGCACGACTGTAAAGTAGTGACTGCAGAGCAAAAACACACCGCCATTATCAACAGGATCTTACACACACACACACACACACACACACACACACACACACACACACACACACATATGCACGCACACACATTAATACATAGACAGCTCACTCCCATCGTGAACATTTCGATTACCACATGATGGAGCTCTTGGACCTGTACTGTGGTCACTTTTGTTCAAGGATGACGGCATGGGAAAACGGCACTCTTCTGCCATAATCTGTCACTAAAGCAGGGATCACTTCCTTTTTCCCACAGTATGATTGGCTATAATCACGCAGAAAGGCATGTTTCTCACCAATCGCATGCAAAACTGTTGACGTCAACGGAGAATCCGACGTTAAAAAGCCTCAGGTTGAAGCTAGGACGAGCAATGACGAATGCGCCTGCGCTACCCTGATGACATGCTTGTGCGTGCATCGTGCATGTGGCTATCCGCCCACGTTAGGCCGCCAGCAATAACATTGTTAGTATCAATTGAGCTACAACAGTCATGACATCCGCACCGGCGACCTCGCTGTCCTGCTCCTCCCTCACGAAGAAGCTGCGCGTGCTCTGTCTGCACGGCTTCCGCACGAACGTGGAGGTGATGCAGACGCAGACCCGCGGGTTGCGCGAGGCGCTCGGCGAAAACGCCGAGTTCGTGTTCCTCAACGGCCCCTTCGAAGCCGAAGGTGACTCGGACCCGATGATCGAAGAGCGCTACGCGGAGAGCGCGCCGTTCTACGAGTGGTGGCGACTGCACCAGCTGGACGGCGAGATCGCGGACATCAACTCGTCCGAGTCGTCGGCGCGCGCACGGGAGACCATGGGCGACGACAATCTCTGGTACATGCACTACGGACGACTGGAGGAGACGCTCGCGTACATGGACGAGCAGCTGCACCGACTTGGCCCGTTCGACGTCGTGGTCGGCTTCTCGCAGGGCTCCGTGCTGCTCACGGTGCTCACGATGTGGTACCTGCAGCACCAGAACAAGCGCTGGTGGAAGCTCGTGATCTGCGTCTGCGGCGTGCGCGTGGGCGCCGTGAACTGTCGCTCGCTCTTCGAGACGCCCGACGGCAAGCCGATCCTCGTGCCGCTCCCCTCAGTGCACGTGATCGGCAAGCTTGATCCGCTCTACGACGAGTCGCACCGCCTCGCGCTCATGTACGACCCGTCCCCGGCGGCGAGTCCGACCGGGAAGATCGTGCTGGAGCACGAAGAAGGCCACAAGTTCCCATCACTCAAGCGCCACAAGGCGTTCTACGACGAACTCGTGAGCGCCATCTACCAGCACTGTGGAGACCCAAGCAGTAGTGGTGAGGAGGCTCGTCTCAGCAAACTCTGAGTAGTCTCGAGTGCTGTCCAGTTCTGTACGTGTTCTTGATACTTTATACACGCGTTTAATGGAGGAGCTACCGGATCTTCTTGCAAATGCCATATACGTATAGCAATTGCGTTTCTCGATGGCGTTGTTGTGCGCGTGCTGGGCTCAGTTAGGCTGCCGAGTTGACGCCGCTTTTGTACTCAGAGATTGACATAACCCGGCATATCCGCTAGTGTGTGGCTGGCGCTTGTGAGGGGGGCGGGAACTAAAGTGGTTGTCTGTCTGGTCTCAACAGTTCTCGTCAAGCACCACAAAACGCGCTTGGCTGCTGCTGAAAGCGAATGAATGCATCACTCTCGGTTGTTCTGTTTTCTGTTCCGCTGCTGTGCCACTGCGAATCAGGTTTATCTTCTGATGCAAATCAGTCACTTTCCACAAGCCTATCAGGCACACGCGTGTTACAGTCCTCCCCCCATTATGATACATGAAAAATCGTCCACAAAATATCTATTCATAGAGGATATTGAGAGTTTGCAGGTATAAAAAAGGAGATAA